>VWYH01001204.1:123292-152693 GCA_013399365.1 Pampusana beccarii | reverse complement strand
GAAAAAAAAAAAAAAAAAAAAAGGAACTTCAGTAAAACATGCTTCTGACAAATTGGAGAAATTACAGCAGTGGAGCACTAAATTACTCAGACTGTTACTTGAGCAGCTGGAGGTACTTGGAGATACACAAGGGGAGCCTAAAGGAACTGCATTAGGTTACCTTCAAAAACAGAAGGCTAAGAGCCAGTTGCTGAGTTCAACTACCCAAAAATGAGTTGTAGAGAAGGTGGCATGACAGTCTTCTCAAAGGCGCACAGCAAAAGGACAAGAGACAGTGGTCACAAACCATGGTGCAGGAAATTCTGATCAGACATAAGAAAAAATGAATCCAACTGCAAGTGGTTCAGCACTGAAAAAGGTGCCCAGAGAGGCTCCCAACTCTCCATCCTTGGACATTTTCAAACCTCAGCTGGATAGGTCCTGAGCAATCTAACTTGGAAGTCAGCCCACATCTGAGCAAGGGGTTGGACCAGTGACTTTGGGATGGCTTTGCTAGTCTAAATTTTTCTACGATTCTATGAGAAAGGCCCCTTCACTGGGTGATTCATCTTGTCTTAAAATAGGTGTCTAAAATAGATTAGATGAATCACCATCTGGTGATGCCTGTGTCTCACTGAATATATTCTCCACTGAATACAAAGGCAACCTGAGTTGACCGGGTACAATCAGATGTCTTAAAGTGATATGTCTGTAAACTGAAAGAGACGAGAATCACCACCACTTCTGCCCTAAAACAATAAAGTTCTTGCCTTGTTTACATGTTACCCTTTAAGGGCACGAACCACTTCCTTAATAGCCAGTCTCAACTGTGGGAGAAGATAAGACCCTCATATAACCCCTAAAAATTAAAAAATAGAATAACTTAGGATTTGACCTATGCTGTTAACTTAGATAGTTTGTTGCCATATGAATACAGTTTTATGATTGAAAAAATAAATTTTTTAAATTGAAAAAATAATTTTTAAATTTAAATTGAAAAATTTAGTGAAATATAACAAAGGCAAGTGTAGAGTCTTACATCTGGGTAGGAACAACCCCAGGCTCCAGTATAGGTTGGGGAATGACCTATTAGAGAGCAGTGTAGGGGAAAGGGACCTGGGGGTCCTGGTGGGCAGCAGGATGACCATGAGCCAGCACTGTGCTCTTGTGGCCAGGAAGGCCAATGGCATCCTGGGGTGTATTAGAANNGTGACCTCATTAATGTTTATAAACATGTAAAGGGTGAGTGTCATGAGGATGGAGCCAGGCTCTTCTCAGTGATGACCAATGGTAAGACAAGGGGCAATGGGTTCAAGCTGGAACACAAGAGGTTCCACTTAAATTGGAGAAGAAACTTCTTCTCAGTGAGGGTGACAGAGCACTGGAACAGGCTGCCCAGGGAGGTTGTGGAGTCTCCTTCTCTGGAGACATTCAAAACCCACCTGGACTCATTCCTGTGTAACCTCATCTAGGTGTTCGTGCTCCGGCAGGGGGATTGGACTGGATGATCTTTTGAAATCCCTTCCAATCCCTCACATTATGTGATTCTGTGTGATTCTGTGATTGGGTACACAGATTATAATATGTAGGTTTTTTGTTTTTAAAGACAGCTGGCTAATTAGAAGCTGACAGGATGTTTTTCTCTAGCATGAGGACAATTCTATTTTGACAGCCTGATATATTAAGGCCATAGTGTATAAAGGAGAAATAAGTTCAAGTGTTCAGGTCACCTGGGGGAAAAAAAAAGGACTGTAGATGTTTCAAGAACATGGTTTAAAGCTGTCTGAAATTTTCATTGACAAAACACCCAAATATTGGACATGAATTAGTAGAAACACTTGAAATTATGTATGGTTTTTCAGTCATTAAAAACGGTCTTTAGCTAGAAAACATTTCCTTTTAACCTGAAAAGAAAGAAAAAGGGAGGCAGGCAAAAAAGAAAAATATTTTTTCAGCCCTCCACATAAGCAGAACAATTCTATTTTCTTTTACCTGAAAAACTAAAGCATAATTAAAAGTATTAAATTAATTTTTAAAGTCAGCTTAAGTTTGCTGATTTTTTTCCCTTCTCTTTTTACCAGCTCTTTTCTCTTGTGCTCTGCAACAACATTATATTAGAGCCCTGGACCCCACCCATGTGAATTAAATCACAAAATATAAAACAGGCACTATTTATTTAGACTGTTAAGTATTTTGTTACAAAGGAAGTGGAAGGGTCAGGGAATGTATAGTGGGATATACACACTTACTGAGGTCAACATTCATATTATTTATTAACTTTGGCTTGTAATTTCCTTAGGTTTCTTTCAATAGGGTTTTTACTTTTAGAGATACACTTGATAAATGCCTCTGGGTTTATACACAGCAGTTGGAAATGACAAAGCTTCCAAAGAATGCTGGAACTTTTAAAACACATGTATTGAGAAAGTGACTTGGGCATTCAGCTCTCTACAGTGAAACCTAGAAACACAGCTTTACTTCTTTTCATGTTTCATGGTAAAGAGGCCATAGCAACCTACACCTGTCACTCAAAAACTTACTTGGACACCTCCAGTCCGTGTTGGTGTTTACACTCTGGTCAAGTGTTCACATCTAGGGATCCATTTTCTGGGTACCTTGGAGTCAGCTGAGAGACCAGGGCTACCTCCCACCTCCAGCAGCACACATGGCAGGGGGCAGGTGGGCAGAACTTCCCTGTTCACCCTGCCCTTCCTTGGGAGAAGGTGACAGAAACCAGGACGAGCACAGCAGGCTCTAGCTTTCCAAAGACAACATCAAAATAAGTCTTTAGGCAGTGCATATGGTGAATTTGATGTGGACGCTGCATTTTTTTTTTTTTCCTGTATAGGTTCTCCTCTACTGACCCTGAACTTGAAGCCCAAAAAAGCTTTCTTGAGTCAAGCTCTACAATTGAGATAAACACTAATACATAATGAACAGTTATATTTTCCTTTTTAATAATGAAACCTTGTCAAGGCAGTGAAAGTCAGGTTCTGTGACAGTGAGGCAGGCATTTCCTCAGAACAAGGTATACAGATACAGGATAAACAAATATTCTTGGTTTTGGGGAATAAAACAAACAAACAAAAAAAAAAACGAAAAAAAAACCACAACACCCCCCCCCCCAAAAAAAAACGCACTAACCATCTAATTAACTTTTTTTGCACACACAGTGCAATGTCCCATTACAACAGACAACTAATTCCTCTAGATTTTTTTGACTTCTAGAAGACCACACTACACTCAAGCCTCTGTTGGCACTCAACACAGGAGGACACAGCGGAGAGGAGGAAGTCAGCAAATGCTGTTAGACATCCTGCAGCAACCACAGACAGCAAGAAATAGTGGACTTTGGGAGGTAAGTTTTGAAAGATACCTATGTGATCGCTGTAAGAACTGGAACACAGCAGCCGTGGTATATAAACAGGATATTACAGTTTGTAGAGAAAGTAGTTATCAGACTGACAATGAGCACTTGATGGCACAGAGAAATGCAAGCTAAGCATAAGAAATATTAATGTATGTAGTGCAGAATTCATTCTCAAAAGACAATAACGTACTTTTGATACATGCAGCATATCTGTAGCCACAGCACACATTTATATTCTGTAACAAGATTTTAACTACCAGGTATATGAGAACCCAGGAGCCATACTAAAGCCTTCCATTAAAGAAAAGGAGGTTTAACACATGCTGTACTTCTATACTTAACTACAACTTTCAGAAAAAGCTTAGAGATACAAATCTTTCAAGTGCATATTTACTTTGCATCAAAACCCTCAAGAAAAATACATTATTGAATTTACAAAAGCAAGCCTGCATCCTACAGAAACCAACAAATAAACACACAGAGGCACCTATATGCAGTGTCAGGTATTCATTAAAGGTGTTATATTATCAATCACATCTTTGACATTAGCACCCCAAAGGTTTCAAGTCATATACGGCTTCCTCATCAATGGATGAGCCTGTATGTTCCGACTTGCAATGGACTTCTAATTTTTATCCCAAATATAAAAAACTCACTCCACATAGCATAATACAAACATGAGTTATTCTTTCGCAGGGTAAATTACTTCAGTGTACCCTTGTTTTCAGATACACCACAGCAAAAGATACTTATTTAATAAAATGCACTCCTGTAAACACTTACAGGGAAACAGCAAAATCCCAGCCAACAGCATGTGTATGTGCACATGCACATATTTTGCCACGTATGACAAAAATTCAGGTTGAATCTAATGATCAGGGTGACAGAGTTAAGAGAAGCCAAACTTGAAACCTGTTCACAAATCAGTTTCATGTTCAGACTGATAACTGCCGTGGGG
Organism: Pampusana beccarii; assembly: GCA_013399365.1. Classification (NCBI taxonomy): domain Eukaryota; kingdom Metazoa; phylum Chordata; class Aves; order Columbiformes; family Columbidae; genus Pampusana; species Pampusana beccarii. Next base: position 148,386 of record VWYH01001204.1, on the reverse strand, counting down.
CTCTGCAGACACACATGCAGCTTTGTCCAGCACTCCTCTTTTCCAAAGAGCTCACTGCAGGACACAAAAGAACATCATTCACTCCCCCACCTGAAAGCCTGCCAGCACTTCTGAATTAGCTATTAACCTTATTAAAAAAAAGTAAAAAGTTAAGCGGGCTTCAGTTTTGCCAGAGCAAACCCAGAGGGAAAGAGAAGGTATTTGTCACGGAAAGGTTGAAGAAACTGTGACAATGCTTACAAGGAAAGGCCCATATGCTAAAAATTTCTACATAATATTATCCTCACTGTAAAACCTGTTAGACTAATTTAAAAGAAAAGCCATACAAATAATATTTTCTATTAAACAGTTAATGGTGTCAAATAACACCTAGAGAACTGTATTGGTTACATGTCTAATAAAGTCAGCACAACTTTTTCCTAGGGAAACAGCATTTTTCCTATATATACTAAAAAGTTCCCTTCTCCATGTTCCAGAGGTTCTCCCAAAGCCAGCTCCCCTTTTCCTAACTAGATATCCAGCATCCAGCTGTTTGGTACATCGCACAGAGGAGAGGAAGTTCTTTGCCCACAAAGAATGACCCAAAATTAGAGCACAACCATGGAAAAGTATGGTTGGATGGGAAGAACGGAAGCAGCAAATAGCTTCTGCTACATATGCTTTGTTTGGCAGCAGAAACAAGGATGGGCTTTGTTGGGCACACCAGGATGGGAGCAAGTAAGTCGTGAAAAAGACTATCCTGGTCTCAAACACACAGCTGACAAAGTCTATGAAACTATCTCACAGGTCCTCCTACCAGCCCTGCCTGCTGGGAAGTCACTCTACATGTCCCTGAGCAAGAAGACCGAATGGAAGGACACAGAGACAACTGACAAACATCTTTCCATGTGAGAAATGGTCCCAAGCCAAGCATCACTTCTCAAGGCAACCTATATGGTAGGTTACAAACCAGCCTCTCTCTGTAACCACTTTGCTGCCACAGCAGTGGAATGTACCCAAAGACAGGTGCTCATGCCTCGTTGTTACTTGGCCATCACTAAGAAAAAGCTTGTCCTAAGTACCTTTGAGTTTTAAGTTTCTGGGATTATGACCATATGTATCAAATCTTAACAAAAATATTAACTTTTATTAGGTTCAAAAACAGTTGATGCTGATTAAGGAGAAAAGCCTATAGAAGTCTGTGACAAAACCATCAAGCTCAAGATTTTACATTCGACCGCTGTTTCACAACTACCATTTGAACTTTTAACATTTCAGCTATGCCAATATGAAAACTTCTTTCTTTAATAGAGACCAATGCAAACATGCTTATTCTCAGTAAGTACCACTGTTTACTCCAGAGGCATTCTGTTGGCTAATTGTAAAATAGGTAATTACTCAGTATGAACAAATAAATTTCAGAGTCTGGGTTTTATTTTAGAGCATTAAGATTTCTATATTGCCACAGACCCAATGCTGACTGATCTCATTTTGCTTTGGAACTGGGAACTGTGCAATATTGTTGCCTATGCCAGAACATGCGTAACACATTTGGTTTTAAAAGAAGTTCGCCCATGCTTTTCCTATAACAAGTCCAGATCAAAAACTGCAGGGGCAGGCTCTTCAGTTTTTGAAAGAGTTGTAGTCTTATTAATATCCTCAAGCATGTTCAGTCAGTCAGCTTTAATTTCACATTCTGGGGAAAACATTTTTTTCTCTGTATTGTTTATAGTACTTTGTGCTGACAGCTCTCATGCTTTACTATATTTTGTGTCTTACCCTGAAATGCCATCCTATTTTGTATGACTGAAGTTTTGAAAGCTCTAATTGATTCTTGTAACTACAGTAAATCATCATGTATTATATTATTCTATGAGAAGTCCCTGTTCCGCCCAAGGAAAAAAAAAAAAAAGAAATCAGTTAGCCATAATTGTGGAAAAAGAAGAGAAGGAGAGGAAAGGTATATGAAGCTTCTTTTTGTCTGGCTTGGCTATTCAAACCTTTTTCCATCATAATCTCATAGACCAATAGGAAACCTAGTTTAGGAATTCCTTAGAACTTCTAATGGCTAAAGATTAGCAAGATCCCAGTGCCTGCTCCCCAGTGAGGACAAGTTTGTGATATCACTTGAAATCAAAGTCATCATTGTTTTACTTAAGCAAATTTTATTAGTCCTGATTGTGACAAAAAGAATTGGTGCAATTTGAAAGTGAAAATATTTGTTTTATCAAGCTTTGGAACACAAAAGTGATGGAGAACCTCATTTATCAGGCACATAAAAAATAGGTAATACTATTGAGCAATAGCTAAGTAAATACAACGGCCATTTATCAAAAAACACAGACAGAAAGACCAGCTTCAATCTAGGAAGGCATTTTTGAATGTAAAAGAAATACTCTGAGTCAAGATGACTCCAGTTTTCTTTTAAGTGCTTTAAAACAAGGATTTATAGGTAAAAGGAACAAAAGAGTCACCAGATTTTCAAAACCAGGGTCTAAACCAATCTACATAAAGCCCAACTGCATATTGACATTCATGGCTGCAGCTTGTAAGCACTTCTGAGATAAAAATAACAAAACAGTGACAGCACCTGGAAGGCACAGACTCAAGAGAGTAAATGGAGACAGAGCCATTCAATAAAAGCTCTGGTGATATTCTGACCAAGTCCCCTCTCTCCCACCCAAACTTCGCAGAAATTCAGATCTACACCAGAACTTCAGTGTATCTTCAGATACCTGAAGGGGTACAATGCTACAACAGAAGATACCAGAGTAACTGGAATAAAACCTTTAGGCATCTGGTTTTAAAGGTTCACTCTTAAAAATTTAGATAATAGAAACTTACATACTTTCTAATGGGAAAAGGGAGGCAAGTCACACCCCTACAAGGTAATCTTCTAACAGAAAACATTATAAATGTTATTCAAACAAGGCATCACTTAACTCTCCCAGGCCACATCCTCCTTATCACAGCATGGTAACTAGACATGGTCAGAAAGACTGTAAGCTAGAGGAAAGAAGCAACAAAAGTATGAAACAATGTGAAATCTTTCATACTAGTGATGAAACTAAAAAACTATCAGTTATGTTTCACTTTTCAATAACATGGATGCACACAGAATAATTTAGCAATTACGGGTCGAAGTAACTTTACACTGAAAGAGTACAATGAAAGCAGCTCCTATTTCCTATGAAGGCTTGCAATATATGACAAGTACACACTACAAATGCACACAGATATATGGAAACATCATCACGCCAGGTTCACACGGGCTCTCAGTTGCTTTAAAGCTTGGGGGTCAAATCTTCTCAAAAACTCTGGATAAAAATTTTGTTCAGCATTGATGAAAGATTCCAAACACAAGTGAGTCTGAGGTTGGTTGGCTCAGCTTGTGGGTTTCAGTTGAGCTTCCAGGCAAGGTTAGAACACATAACAAAACAAGCAAGCAGCTCAAGCAATGAGTAGCCCCAGGTTTCCCAGGCACCGCCTGACAAAGCAGTTTTTCACGGTGACAGACACCAGTGGGATCTACAACCCTAAAGAAATGTTGTAGCAACAGTATAATCATATAAATTCCATAAGCCCTATGAAATAGTCCTGAAGTGTTTACAAGCAAGCTGTATAAGGAATGGGATGCATACAGTTAAATAGCTTAATGTTTCATTAGATAGTCCAGGGCTTTTTCAAGAGAATTGGCAAAAATTGCAGTTCATGTTTCAGCTGCTCCCACCCTTCAACATCTGAATAATAGTTTCTGCAATACACATATTCCTTTCCAAATACTTAAAACAAGCAAGCAGGATTTGATTCAAAGCCTACTGAAGAAGGCAATAAGAGTTCTCCGTTATTTTTTTTTTAGACTCACCTGCACAGATGAGTTTCAGCACCCACCAAAGTAAAAGAAAAAAATACTTCTACCATGCTTTGAAGATTGCACCTTTTGAGTCTATGAGTCTTTGGAGGCAGGAAGAACCAGTTGCTATCAGAGAGGTTGCTAATAGCAAGTCACTTTTGAGAGCAATAAACAAGAACACTCTTATTCACTTCCTCATTAAAAATGGAAGATCAGAATCATCCTGAAACCACTGGTAATCTCAACACTTCTTTCAGTCTTCATTTAAAACATACCTTGTGCCACTGTAGTTGCCATTGAATTCACATTCTCCCAACTAATATATGAACGCTGTTTGTGCACGTGGGGTTACCTTCTGTGCTAATTTACAACCCCAGATAGCACTTCTAAAATGAGGCTGGTTTTGAGATCAAACCCAAAACACCCCCACTTACTCTGTGATGGCCAACTCTGATCAGCTGCACCTTCTATCAAGAAGCCAGATGCTATGTCTCTGTCATCATGAGGATAAAAAGGTTACCAGAAGGACAGTAAGAAAGCAATGCTTAGGAGAAGAGAAGGAACATAGTAGCGTGTCCCTGACCCCTTTTAAAATAGGACTCTGGAGACAGAAGGTTCGCTGAGTTTTCATAATAGACCTGTAACAAAACAGTACAACAAATGCTGAATGCCTCAAAAAATGGGCACTAACAAGCACTTGTACCTGGTCTATTTTGCCCCCATTGCACATGATGTGATAGGATAAAACAAAAGGCAGAAATGTTTTTGTAAAGATGCAATTTTTAGGGCAGAAGCATCTTGAGAAAACCACTCCCATGCCATAGCATCAAACACAGCAATTGTTTCTTTAATTAACCTTTTAGTTTTCACAATTCCCTCTCCCTTCCTCACCAACACAAACCAATTCAACAAGCTTATTCCACATGCAGTTGCACTGAGATTGACAAGAGTTTAGTATCAATCAAAATTACTAAATGTGAACAGTGAGATTACTCAAACAACACAGGAGCAACTATTCTGTGCCAGGGTACAAACAAGTCTCCTACGTCATGTGTCAGGAGCTGGCACTCTAATTCTATTTCCCCACATAAGAACATCTTGCCTGTGCTTTGGGAGCATCCAAGAGTACTTGGGACAGCAGGGTTACATTGACTGCTCTTTCATCCCTGGATAGTCAAGGCTTTTCCTCCTGCCTCTCAGCTACAACACAATTTTTTCGGTGGCTGATTGCTCCCAGCAGTGTGCAAGGGCAGCCCTATGCCATGGAGTGGAAGTCGTAGACCCCCTGGCTGACTTCTCCACAGCACCCAGCTTCACCTTGGCAGTTTCCCACTGAACGGTTTTCCCTGCTTAGCAGCACAAAGCTGACGGGGGAGCAGTATGACTGCGGCAGAACGCATTACCCAAACGTGTCAGACTATCTAATAAGTTAAAAAAAGAATAGCTTAACTTCATGTTCAACACCTCTCTCTCTGGCTGTTCCTGGCATGCTATTTTTATATATATTAGAATTTAAAAGTTTACAATGTGTTCAGTAAGCTGAGAGCCAAAGTGAGGCCATCCTTAAAAAATGTTCAGTTTCCTACTCCCAACCAACTGTTCCTAGACTAATGTCTGCAACTAGAGTCTTACTACTAGGAGGGAGTTTTGATTTTTCATAGATTTCTTGTTTGTTGCAGTGAGCTCAGATTGTAGAGGAGCAAATTTGTAAAAGGCTGCCCTATAATAAAAAAAAAATAAAACAAACACAAAAAACAAAACACAACCCAAACCACAGAAAAAAAAATTCTGAAAGACGGGTTGTGTTATACCTAGAAGACTTTGAGGAGTGTATAGATTTCCCAGAATGAGTTCCATGTGCTGACCATGAATGAGGACAAAGAACACAGCAGGTCTGAAAGGGATGATGAAACACAAAAGAAAGACTACAGCAAAATAAAATAACATCAAACTGATTTTGCTAAGACATACTCCTAGTTTGTCCAAATTTGATACTTTCGCTTTTCTAAAGTATTCTGACTGAACAACACAGCTGTGAGGCTGTTGTAAAGCTTTGGTACAATCCTGATCATTCTCCACAATTATTTTTAAGCCATAGCAGTATAGGCCAAATCTTTATTTTTATTTATTTGTTAAGTAATATAGCTAAATGAAATACTACTACATATGGCTATACTTTATAACATGACTGCAAAATTCTGCATAAAACCATAGAATCATTTCAGTTGGAAGAGACCCTCAAGATCATCGAGTCCAACCATAACCCAACTCGAGCACTAAACCATGTCCCTAAGAAGCCTGTCTAAATGCCTTTTAAACACCTCCAGGGACGGTGACTCCACCACCTCCCTGGGCAGCCTGTTCCAATGTCTGACAACCGTTTCCATGAAAAAATGTTTTCCTAATATCCAATCTTTAACCTCCCCTGGTGCAACTTGAGGTCGTTTCCTCTTGTCCTACCACTTGCTACTTGGGAGAAGAAATAGAAGGGGTAGAACAAAAATTTCCTGACAGATTGTCAGCAATATCAGATTCTTGCCCATCATGCCCAATAAATGCACACTCTTGACTGTTTTCATATTGTGAAAAAAAATTACTCTGTAAAAACAGTAAGAGAGTTTAGGAAGTGCATTTCAATGTGATTATTATACTTTTTGGGTAAATTAAGTCACAGCCTTTGGCCATAACAGGACCTGAAGTATATTGTAATGGTCCACAAATTAAGTGCCTCCTATATGTTATGACTTGGGTATGTACTGCAAAACTTGGCATCACCACACTTCAAAATATCAGAATAGAAATGTTTATGTCCTATGACAGAATGCTTTATTAAAAATAATGAGGTTTCAAGAACTTAGAATGCAGGAAATAGCATTTCAGCAGAGAAATACATCTTTTGCAGCATTTATAGTTTTACACTGATGCAGGCTACATTAGCTTTAAAAAAAAAAAAGTCAAAACCAAAACCCTTCACAACAAAACTTACCAGCCTACATAAATATAATATTTTCAGGTCCTCTCTTACTACAACATCAACATGAGAACCTCCCTTATGTAGGCACACGCACCAGGTAGACAAGTTCCCTCACACACACAGGCTGTGACACCAACACTTCTGCCTCTGCACACTTGCACACAAACACTGCACTCACATGTTCAGCCTCTCACACACAATCAATCCTCCAAGCTCTGGCGCTCTCTCACACAAACACAGACATGCTTCATACCTTCTCCTGCATGAGAAAACCATGTGAACCAGCTGTCACTATTTAATACCCCAACCCAAGTCAGCCAAATACGTCCCATCTCAGCCCCAGATGCCCCAATCAGCCTTTCTAGCCGTACACTCCTCACAAACAGACCGTTCTTTTAGCTACTGCCTACCTAACATTAATTGGTTTTCCACCCCATCTCTTCTCCTTTCACTGCCCATAGAAGGAGAATCCATATTGTTGCTCTTTCCAGCAGTCAGGCCTCCAGCAGTCCAGCGCTGTACACAGCACGGCCAGGGCCAAGAGATATTTTGCACCATGCAGCACACCACAAACTAGCCACTGAGATCACTGGGCACCACAGGCTTCCCTCTTTGTTAATAACTTCACATTTCACTATTCTTTGATTGATGAGTGTTTGGGCAAATGGGCACAAAGAAATAATCTTGAAAAAAAATTATAGTCATCATAAGAAGAAGAGACCTACATTTCAAAACTAACTGGACCGACTATACATTCATTTAATAGGTAAAAAAGGAAGAAGAGACAATTTCAATGTTTGGGGCAAGCTCTTCAAAACCCAGCCTCAGGACAGAGGGGTCTACAAGATGCCTGAAAGCTTTGGTTCCAGTTTGCAAAAGATAGGCTGGCCAAAACAGAAGAAAAATGAAAGACAGTTTTGTTGTCACGGACCTCAAAAGCACTGCTGCAGGCAGCACGCTGGACTTGGAAGGAGTAGTACCAAAAGAAAGGCTTAAGTCCTTTTGGCATTTCAGGGAACGTTACAGTACACCCCCAACCAGTGAAGAAGGTTGGTATTACTCACAAAGGTGTTTAAACTCTATGAAAGACCTCTGCTGGATACATGTCACTTTGAAGCACTTCTCTTTCTCTCCCCAGATGCTGAAGTCCATATCTATAGGTTGTATAATACCAGAGAGATTGCCCCAGTACCATTGGTGGTGATACTGCCACATGGGAGCTTCTGCCAGTCCTGAACAATTGACGCAAATTCCTACCTGGAGACGGAACCAGAACATAAACCACAGCAATTCAAATACCAAGAAGGCTCCAAATACAGGATTAAAGCACAGTTTCTTCTTAGCATACGGTGGACCAAACCCACATCCACTCCTCAAAAGGAGCCAACTCATAGTGGGTATTTTGTTGCTTTCTTCTGAAGATTATTTAGTGTGGACTTTAAGAAAGGTTTAGATATATCCAGAAACTAGCTTTACCTAAATATTCACTTTATTATCAGGGATTTTGTTGTTGCTGTTTGTTTGTGTTTGGTTTTGTGGTTTTGTTTGGTTTTGGTTTTGTTTGGTTGTTTTTTATCTGCATACTCTTTGAAGGAACTGACTTCTGTTTGCATGGCACTTCGAATAATGGCACCTACCAGGGCTGTGACGTACAGCAAAGCCTATGGGGTCCCAAGAAAATTTGGGAAGAGCATCCACTTCCCTCTTTCAGGAAATTGAGCCGCAGTTGGAGATCTCTGCAGGCAACTAAGTCATTTTATTAATGAGTGAAAGAAAAATACCCCACTGGTGAAACTGTCAGTCAGAAGCGTGGGATCCATGCCTTTCCAGCAGGATTAGCAAGCGGCCTTTAGATATTACTGCAAACCAGGGCATTTTTAGGCAAGCAAAAACCCTCAAGAAGTGTAAGAAGCTCTGTGTATCAGACTTCGCTGAAAGCAAAGCCCCAGAAGTGACTGCCTGTCTTCAGTACATATAGCAAGTGCTATAATGCAGGGGCATGAGCAGACTCCAGGATACAGAAACCTGTCTGCTCTGCGACCACCCCAGTGAAACCGGAGACCCCATTTCTTCCTTCATATCAATCTTCTTTCTTATTTCACACTACACAGCACCTTTCACCCAACTGTAGCTGGTGCCTGTGCCCTACTAGAAACTAAATCAAGACAGAAAATCTGTGCAAGTAATAAGGACTACTGAAACTGTTAGCGAAATAGATCATCTGAGGACTATTAGCAAATGAAAGAAATAGAATTCCATTATATTCTAGTTGGGGCCCCTCTAGTTGGGACTTTTTTAGTAAGCTACAGTAATAAACATTCATTTTGAATTGTGCGTGTGCCTGAAAGGAAAGAGATCTTCAAGAGGAGTTTCACCATAGAAAGCTATCAGCAAATGAAACATGGTTAGACATGTGCTAATCCCCAAATCCTGTCCTACGTTCATTACCAGCTTCCACTGACAAATCGTGTACATTTGCAACACAAAAGGCCAAAATCTAACTATTTTCAATGGAGCAGATTGCTACAGGTGGAGAGATCACTCGTGAAGGCTGCTGAAAGTGTGTGCTCTTTGGCTTCAGCCTAAAAGTCACAGGTGATTCAGCCATACTGTTAGTAAAGCGCAGGGGAAACACTTGCCTTTTACAAATTTACTATAGGCTTTGCTCTCAGCTATCTTTTTGTTGGAATACCATGGAAGATTGCCCTCCTACCTAGTACTTAGGTGTTCAATGAGCCTGCCAGGAAACACCAGGTAATGTTTCTCAGGCTGTCTTTGGACTCTTCTTAGAGAAAGACCTAAATAATACAAGTGGAGAAGCATCTGGCCTTCTCTTTTCCAATGCTGTCCTGCTGTGAACCGCTGACAGAACCTACCTCTTTGATCCCTACATACATATGAAAACATGAAGAGAACAAAACCAATACAGGCCGTCTCTTCTCTTAAAGCAGTCACAACTCCATGCTTTAATCAGTGATAATCCTCCTCCAGCAGATCCGAGTGCTAGGAGATAGTTCCAGTAAACACAACAGAAGGCTAAAATGTCCATTTTATTTAAAAACAAACAATCCCACTGCTCAAAAATCCCTCCCTTCCCTTCTACCCCAAGGCAATCCAAAGGATTTTCCAAGGGGAAGGGGTTGTTTATACTAACTGCCTGTTGCTTAAACAAGAAGTCTGTACCTTGATATAAAACATCTGTTCAAGCCACCATAAGATAAATGATCCACTATTGAAGGCAAAAACAAAAAAAACAACCTACCTTAGGTAAGAAAAGTTTGGGAAAACTTGAAAGCTAGACTTTCAAACAGTAATTGACCCCCAGACTAATGTGAAGGTAGAACTGTCAAAATAGAGAACATGGCTGCTTACAACTGTTGCTAAAGAAAGAAGTCCACTGACAATACGGATTATCCCGATGACTTGCCTCCTACAGTGAAAGGATGCTCATAACACATGCGAGGTGTTTGAAATATGTAACTTCCACGAAAAAAAAAAGCACAACAGAAGACATTCAAATGCCATAGAAGTTTATTACCGAAAAACTTGTTCAGCAAAGGTTTTTAAAATTTGTTACACACTATATTCAAAAGTATTTCTTCCAATAACTGCTGCTCAGAGTCTCATGCCAGATTCAGTTCAATCACCTTAAACATCATATCAGGAATATCCATAGTAGACTCTTTACCAGCTCAAGCAAGGGTGAGAACAGTGGATGAATGTTCATCCCAATCTCCGATTCCCAAGCAGCACCAATTTGTTGCTCGAGAGTAGTTAAGCAGAGACCAATTGGACTGGCCAATGCAGTACCTCCAACTTCAACAATTTTCCCTATACAAGGATGTGGCTTAATATCGTGTAACGTATTCTGTACCATGTCAGCAAGGACAACATTGATTCCAGAAAAAAAACATTATTTTCCTACCTATGCTCAAATTCAAAGTATTGCACTTAAAAACTTAGATTTGGAAAACAAAGCTGAGTATCAATATATGATCTAAAATTACCAATTTTAAATCAGTTTTGGTGTATTGGTAGAAGTCATCTTCTTAATGAAGGAAAAAAACCCCAACATTCTACAGATTCCTGTAACCAAAAGTATCTTTTCTGGGAGGTAGAGAATTCTGGCCTGCAGTTAACCAATATAGAGAGTCAAGCTGAGAAATTCTGAGGTAAGAGAAAAAATGGCAAAAGCAGCTTTTCCACACAGAGGTTTCAAACTTAGCAAGTATAGCAAATTTTTATTATTATTAAAAATATATATCTATATTGTAACCATTTTCCCCCTCCTTTCTGTACATCCTTGAACTCTTACTAAGTATCATCTGTTCCACATCAATAATTCAGCTAGCTTTTTTGGAGTAGGTGGTTCTCATCTTCTGCTACCTGACAAACAGACTCCTAAGTTTAAGTTATTTTAAATACAAATGCCCAAACACAACAAAGCAGGATAAGAAATACCACAATTCAGTCTGCAGAATGAGATGGAGATTACACCAAAACCCATCTGCTTTTCCTTCTTCCATCCCTAATCCCAGTCTTTACCAAGTCCCAGATCTGAGAAGATGGTGATCATTCATGCTCTAGAAAGCAAATTCTGAGCAGAGCAGATTTAGAAAAAGGATAAGAAACATGAAGAGTTTTTACCAGGAGAATAAAGCAGAAGAAAGCAAAATGAACAAAGATGAACAACATGTAGGCAGCGCAAAGAGGCATTTGGGTTTGTTCTGCATTGCCTTGTTGTCTCTCTGCTCTTCAGTGAATTGTGAGAGAGAATATCTGCTTTACCAATCCCACCAAGCTGATGAAACAGCTGAAGAAGTTCATAGCTTCTGACCTCCACTGAAGGGCTGGTGATGATAGCACAAGACCCATCATGTCTGGTCATAATCTAAATAAAAGTAAGTGGAGCCTTGTGATACAAAACTTGACAGTTAAGGAACAAAAAGCTACTTACAAAAAACCAAACCAAAACAAAAACACAAACAAACAAACAAAAACAAAATAAAAACAAAAACAAAACAAAACAAAAAAAAAAAAACAAAATAACCCACAAGCCTAACCTGGTATTAATACTGTGTAGGCATCTCGTTCCAAAAATTAAAAAACTTATGCAGGACTTTAATTATAACTTTTGGAGTTCCACAAACACCATGCGCCAGACATATTCCATCTCCAATAAGCCTCAGTGCCACAGCTGTACAGTTCAACAGCACTTCCAACAGCACCAGCAAGGCATTCCCTTTTAGGCAAGAATATAAGGTATATGAGAAGTTACTTAATGTCTCTAATTATTTTCTAATAAAATGAGAAAGGTTAGGAGAACTAGAAGTTACTGAAAAGCAGAGTTGTGCCAGCAGTTTCCAGTGATGACCTGACATGATTTTTCCTCCAACTGACATCCAAGCAGTTACAGCGTTTATACAGTCCAGCCCAGCACTCATTTCAAAATGAACTTTCTGTACCATGTGGTACTCCAGAGACATCTGGAGGATGGAAGAAAAGGTTTAAGGAAAATCATTAGCTTATACATTATCATAGCACATATTCAGGCTTTCTAAATTAAGCATAAACACTTGGAAAGGAAGAAAACACGGACAGTGTCCTCCAAGGGAATTTGGAGGATAATTTTAGAGGCAAAAACTAAAAAAGAAGAATCCAACATGAAACACCAGAAATATGGTGAAGGGAACTGCAAAACAAAGTCATAGCATTCTCTGTTTGGAATCTTTTCCTGGATTTCCATTCTCAATACACCTGTGTAAAAATCTTTGCATCTTTATTTCAAGGAAAGAAATTCAACTTGTGTTCCAAGAGCCATACTGAAACCCCTCCCCATTTTACCCAGCACCACAACCAGTATCAAAAAGCTCCAATGGTCAAACAAAACTCTACAATAAACTTGTAATACTGTAGCCTCCACAGTGTCCTCAGTAACACTTACTCCAAGCCCGTTATCTTTTGGAAATTCCTCGGCATGACAACCTAAAACAAACCCAATCTAACAAACAAAACCACAAGCACCAGTAAGCCACTCCCTCTGATCACCAAGTGGGTTTTGATTCTTATCCAGTAGATTTAGTGGGCAGAAGCCCAACAATTCTAAAGCAATACTCCCTCATGGTAAGTGAAAGGTGTCTCTAAATACCCCCAGCAAGATGTGTTAATAAGTGAATGACCTTTTCTTTCATTCTCTTTTCAGATTTTCACAGCAGAATAAAATACTAAGAACATTTAGTTTCTTTTAAAGGATAAAAGGTACAAGAAATGATGAGCAAACAAGAATTTCTATATGTCTAATATCGTTACTTTCAAAAATACTGACTTTTGGTTTTAGTAAAAGGAGGCGGGATACTAAAGTCAGTGAAGAAGCGTCACCCTCAAATGGTAACATAATGCAAAGGACCACCTTACCGTACGAGAATGAACCATAACCTGTTTCACAGATTAATTCGTATAAACTAAGCAGTGTCATTCAGCTGAGTCATAACAAGCCTGCAAAGACTTGAACAGCCTATATGTATTTGGAAACAGAGTTCCTTGCTTCAAAAGCCACGCAATGCCACCTAAGACACTACATGGTTTGCCACGACTATGAACATAGCACAGCAAGGCAAGACGTTTTTTTCTGAGCTTTTGTGGCTTAGAAGTCTTGAAGCAAAACATTCTGGCCAAATCCTCCTTGAGTTTGTTTGACTTTGGATATTTCTCTTTCACCTACATGCTCCATTCCATCCTGCCGTTTGAACGGCAACGTTGTCACAGAGCTGGCTGGCTATCACAGATGTGGGCATTTCTGAGGAAAAGGGAAATAGTATCAGAAAACTGTAAATAAAGGAGAAAGCAGGAGCAAGCAGACAGAACTCCCTTGCCCATCCTTCCTGCCCTCTTTGCAGGCCTACCAGAAAACACCCTCTGCACTGTTTGCTGCTTCCCTTCTGTGGATCTCGCAGTTGTCTTCACAGGACTTGACAGTACTTATGTGAGGTAAAAAAAAACCACTTTGCACAAAACTGACTTGCTGGAGTACTAAGAGGGAGAAGAGATGAGTAAATAGAGGGAGATAAAGAAGGAAGAGTTCAATGACTTCAAACAAACAAACAAACAAAACCTAAGCAACCAACATAAAATGAGCAATTTTAAAAATACAGCCCCGTATGTGCGTGCCAGATTTATTAGATTGCAGGCTCTTTAGAGCAGGGACCATGCAAGACAAGGTGCTTATTCAATGCTCAAGTATAAGCTTGCCATCAGCTGAGACTGCCTTTGGACATGACCTCATTGTAAAAACATTACCCTCAATCACAGTGGTCCTTGAAAACTGCCTCCGGGCTAGTTGATCCTTATTGTAAACTTCATAGTAGCTACTAGGTATATTTGCATCTGTATTTTTAAAAAAATGAGAGAGAGATAGCTACCTGGGGAGTTGTGGGGGGAGAAGTGAAAAAGCACGTCTGAACAGATGATCTTTACAGTCCCCCCCGCCTTGCTGCTAGAAGCTTCCCACTCAGCTTCTGCTCCTATTTGTTCATCTTTCTCTGGCAAGAACTACTCTTAACTGTGTTAATTTTCCTTTTTGTGGGTTAATGTTGGGTAACGCACTTGCAATTGCCCACAACTAATAGATTTCCAGTGACTAACTTTACTGCACTCCTGGCAGTAAGTAGGGCACATTTTTTGAACCAGGGTCATTTTAAGGGATTCCAGAAAGCACCTTCAGACATTTCATGGCTTCATTTAAACAGCTACTTTCTTGGTTCCACACAGGATTTTGAGCAGGAGGACAGTATCTTCAGAGGGAGGTGATTACCCCCTAGAATATTAAGTGAGAACCATTTCAAGAGTTTGAACAGAGCATGAAGCATGACCTTTTTTCATTTATTTATTTAAGGCTATACTTGGCAGATATGAAAATATCCAACTGTAGTTAGACAGCCATGATCTCAGCCTCTGGCTGTGCAAAGACATCTTAAATCTGTAGGTTCTGTGCAGATCCAGGGGATTTTTGCCAAAATGTTTCCTGAATAAAATTAAATATTCCTTCACATTGAGCTCACATTTTTTTCCTCCTCCTTCCTTTATAGTTTATTATAATCCCAAATTAAAAATATAGAATGCTTTAGGATTAGCAGTGCTTATTCTACAGTTTCCCAGCCAAAAATTACTGCTATCATTTTAAAATTATTTTTAAAAAAGGTTAAGTGTCATACATCTTGTGCCTTTAAAAATTGTTTAGGCACAGCCTATTACAAATTACTCTACATTTACGTGGAAGTTACACAAGAGGAAGGAGGGAAGACATAGTCTTACCAAGGAAAATCTCAGGTGCACACAAGGCCCAGGATGTACCTGCAGAATGAATGGCATCTGTCAAAAGCATCCTGTAAGAAGCTGCATACCAGAAGTCACTTGCATTATTGACCACAAAGGCCTAGACAAAGCATTATCTAGATGCTTGGGCCCTTCAAAACACAATTAAAATGTTGCATAGATCAGTCTGTTCCCAGTGTAAATCCACCCCTTCCTTGGATTTAGCAGCTTCACACCTTCATGAAAATCTTTTCCAAAGCGACGTGTGCAGCAATAGCCCAGGTGTACATTTAGGTTTCTTTGCAAGCACAAGCCACCACTGGTCAGGACCGTGGCTTTGTATTTTGCACAGCTGAGAGGAAAAGATGACTACTTGTAGCTTTCTCCCTACCTATGCAGACTAACTGCAGTGGGTGTCTCCTTTCCCCAGATGTGGCAGAGGAAGGTGGGTGGCTAAGTCACAGTTGTCTCCTCGTGTAGTTTTAAATCTGTGGAGCTGTCTGCTGCCACTGTTGATGTGCCAGCTGTAGGCCTTTCAGCCAGTCAAATGATTGTGTCTCATGTGCACCTTTAACTCCCTGTCTAAATATCAGCATGCTGTTCTTGCAATTGCATGACAAAGGACAAGTGGTATAATAATGACCAACATTCAGATAGGACCTTCTGCAGAAAAGTATCTGGATCTTAAGAATTAGCCTGTTCCAGGTACCATGACCAGAACCTAACGCAACCCACATAGTTTGCCTCAAAACCCTACGTGGGCCACAGCACCACCTGCTGGCATCAGAAGTTCCATTGCAAGAAAATGCTGTAGTTCTTCACATACTGTAAAGAGAACAAAACAAAAGAAAAAATCCACCAACATCCCCAAACACTGAAGGCAAGGGCCAGGAGTTAAACAATGCAAAAATTGGCCTGTGCTACATTTCTTGCATTTCCAAGAAGGTATTGAGCTTCATAAGCAGCTAAGTCTTCCTTACACTGAGGAAGAGTGGCAGAGACAACTGTCCACAGCTCCCTCCACACAACTGAGGACACTCTTTGTGCCCTACAGGCACATTCAACTCTTAGCTACCACTGCCCAGAAAAGCCATGATGCGACTCTGTAAGCTTCTTTTTGGTTTGGCCTTGAAAGAGACCAGAAGCACTCATGCAGTCTTCTACAGATGGTAAAAAAACAGCTGAAAAGCAGGAGAAAGGCCACTTAGTCAATCGTTTCTTGACAGCCCCTAGGTGTGAGTGCTCCTAGTCCCATTTCTGGCAAGGTCACACAAAAAGTTGAAGCCACCCGTAATTTATTTTATTTTTTCCCCAAGACAGCTGGAGGACTTGCATGGGCAGTTAAAACAGAGACCTACCATCTGATCTTACTCATTTGCAATCCTTACAAAACATAACACTAGAAAGTGATTAACAATACACAGAGCAGATCTGCAAAGCCTGAATAATAATGAGACAGCATAAGCCCATCTTGGCTGTATCCATGCTAAAGGAAATATGATAGAGAAATATGATAGAGAAATAACAATAAAAATAAAAGCAAAAAATAAATCTGAATTTCCATGGGCAAGCTCTAGAAAGCTAATCTGATCACAAACAGAACAGTCAGTTTGCTTATCTTGCATAGATATTAATTTGTTCTGCTAACCTAACAGCTACATAAAGACAGTTGCATAAAAATTATTATGAAAAAGGACTATTATTGAGGAGAGTGTTCTTCTGACATTTAGCCTATGCTCCTGCAGGGGTTGACTTTTCCAAGTGCCATGACATCTTCGTTCTGTCATTTTTCTACCTTCATCTCTAAACTTAAGTAAGCCTTCCATTGAAGGGTGGACATCTATTAGTGCTTTCCAAGTACAATCTGAGGACTATCTTTGTTTCCTCCCTTGTTTCCTATAATTATCATTTCATACTGCTGTCATGTATGACTCCTCCACTTCTGATCTGTATTGTACTGGTTTTCATTTTTAATTCTTTTGTATTATGTCTGGGCCCAACACTAACTGACCCTTGGCTGAGATACGGTACTAACTAAAACACAGTGTGGATGGCTTTAATACAGCTTGACACCCGAAATACAGCTGCTCATTCCACATGTTAGCAGACATACTCCAAATGAGCTTAGGAACACAAGCTCAATTGCCCAATGTGTGGGCACACCTTAAATGTCAACATTATTAGCCATCACACTGTGACTGAAGTGATAAACACACAAACCAACTGTATTCTAGCCTATCAAACCCAGACAGCATCCCTCTTCTCCTCCCCCTCCAGCATAAAGCCACAACTGTTGCTCGCTGAGTTGCCAAGATTTCTGCATTATCACTAGTAACTTAAAAACAGGATTACGCCCAAATAGTCCAAAAGCTTCAAGGCCACAGGGTGAAAGCACAAAGTGACTTTATTAATAAACAAGTGCTTTGTTAGAGATGATTAGAGCATCTGGTTTTGTATATTAACAACACAATGCCTTTAAAAAATAAATACATCCACATTTTCATGTTCCACTTGGCTTGTGGAACTCTCCCTCTTTCACGTATAGAAGCACTGGACTCTGATATGTTCAGAAACCATGACAAGGTGGTATCATCAATAAAATGCAGCCTCCTGCCAACACTGTGTGATCAGGTGAATGTGGACACCGTAACAGGGAGGCCAGGACTTATACACTTACACACTTTGTAGTAAGGGTAAATACGCATTCCTTGGCTGACCAGAATAAGGAAACAGTTACATTTATTTATTTATTTATTTATTTATTCATTTATTTACAGAAAGAGGAGAGTGGATAAGGAAAACAAACAAACAATACAACATATTGTTAGTTAAATCCAGGACATTCACACAGATTTTCGTTCTACCAGAAAGTAACAGAAACTTGCAAAGTTTTTATATTTTCAATTTCACTTCCCCTATAATCCGCTCATCTTTATGACTGTCCTCCCTATTTAACCTTTTCTGCAAGTTTTAGGAGGCATCCTAAACCAAGAGCCTTACTTCTCTTTCAGCCAGGGTCTCTGTTACCCAGTCAGGGAGCACCTGAGGCCAGGTGAAGGCTTGGCTCTCCAAAAACTACTCCTAGTCTCCTCCTGGAGGCTACTCAGGCTCATTGTGCAGTCAGGAGGATGTCTCCATTGAAGATGTTTTTCAGAGTTGATGAATCCCCACTGATCTCTAGGTAGGGACACAGTAAACACCAAGTGTGGACTCGGCCAGCTGCACAACTTGACTCCATTTAACAGCAGTTGCCACCTTGACCTAACACTTATTGGTACACTGGAGTATCACTGTTTGCAGGCTGAGCCAGGAGGATGGACTAACAAACATCCTGCACTCACAACCCGATGGAAACAGAGCTACATCACCATCATCATGGTAACTATCCTACAACTTCATGCAGCCCAAAGCAGAGTCTCAAACAGCTATTACAAAGCTTCAAGAGATGCCTTTTCTGGAAAGGCTGGTTATTCAACCAAAGGCCCATTTTTAAAAGTCACCCAGCAGACCTCTCTACTGCTTTTTGCTGAAATTTCAATTCCTGACTCACTAGGCGGTTTTATAGAATTACCGTACACACTACATGACCAGCATAGCTGAAATATCTAAGTGCCCACAAATAATTAAAAAGTCATCTCCATTTTTAAAATGTTTGGATAAATTTATTTATAGGGCAAGCCAGTAATTCACCCAAAGTCACACTTTCCAAGCAAAGTAACTACGTCAAGTACTTAAAATATCACCCCTTTCCCTATGGCCCTGCCCCATGACGTCAGTTGCGACAGCTATTTTACCCTAGAGCGCAGACAGTGACCTCACATCTTGCTAGCAGCAGCTCAGGACCGAGCTGTACTAGGCACTACTGCATTGCTGGACAGAGAAGTCCTCTGCTACCTGGAAACATTGTCTCAGCAAAATACTCAAGCACTAGCCTTTGTATTTTACTTCAATCAAGGCTCATAAACTTATACTGAGAGACACACTAACGTACCTTCCTGAAGCAAATGGGAATGGAAAACTCCTCAACAGTCTTTACGAGACAGTGGCTGGGAAGGCAAGTCAGCAACAACACCCAATGAAGATATTTTTTTTCCAGGGAGCGCTTACAATACTATTTAACAGCATATATACCTTGTTCCTGCTCTCTCTTCCCAAACATTTTTTAATTCTCCTTACCTTTACATCTTTCCAACATTCTCAGTTTGCAGCTCCACATACATTGAAGCGGGTTGGTAAAACTGTTTTCCTTTTCAGCATGTTGTATTTGATCCTCTGAAACCAAAAGTTAGACCCCATCTATCATTCACAACATCTGGAAGGCTGATCCGTGACTGTCTCAGGAAAAAGCAATCAAAAATCAAAATCTAACACAGGAAATTATCAGTAACCATTGAGCTAATCAACTTCGGAAAGCACGATTTCTTTCCCATTAAAGCCCTTAAAAAGCTGTTGCTGCATCTCTCTTTGTCTTTTTTGGTGACATAAACTTTTTCCTCTGAACAGAGTCAAAAGGATCACTTTTTTTCTGTGCTGTTACAGTATTGACACAAATGCCAAGGTGTACAATAATTCTCCTCTCTTTCCCACGTCCTCACAAACACATGAGCCTCTGTCGCTAAACACCTTAACTCCCAGTAGCCAGATCTTCTGGACTGAGATCCAGCGAAAAAGGGCTGGCCTGTTTCAGGGATCAGAAGCCAAGTGGAAAGTAAAGAGCTGCCAGGACACAAAGGATGGAGAAAAGCAAGTACGAGAGAACATGAAGCCTCCAATCGCACACACAAGGGAAGAACTGCTTTGCTTTTCCACCCGGATCAGTGAAACATGAAGATTGACAACAGTATGCAGAGCTCAAAGGAATTCCAATAGTCACTTGCATGATAAAACAAAGGGAGAAAAGACTGTAACTTTAAGTGTATTGATGAAGACCAAGTATGGGGGGAAAACCGTAACGCAGAAGTTGGGTTCAATTCTGATTTCCATTACATCAATGTAAGCCTTGAATAACAGGAGAGAACTTGTTCTCCTGTATCTGATGATCCTAAGTCAAGATTTAATAATAATCAGCATCTTAATATCAAATTTCAAGACAAATGTGAATGCTAAGCACTCACACAAATCATCTAGTATTAGTCAGAGCAAATAGTTTAGTATCAACTGCTCCCCCTAGTAATTACTAGAGAAGTATCTTTTGCATAGAAGTGATCCTCAAGAGGGCTTTGGTTAATAATAACTAAAAGATCCTCAAAATCCTGCATACTTCCTTATGCACATGATTAACTTTTATGCATGTGGCCAGTCCCACTGAATTTGAAGAATCATGTCTTGAAAGTTATGCTAGGGCAGACAGGAGTTCAACTTTGCCTCTGGAAGAGTTTTGCAACAGTTCTCTCTTTAGAGACCAATTTTGTAAAGCACAGAAAACTCTCAACTATCACTCATATTTGTGACAATGGAGACCATTCAGCACTCTGAACAAGTGGACCACAGGGGAGGTGGAAGAAGAAATGCATTTATTTATCTTCATAAGCAATCCAAACAGAGAAAGAGCAGACCAATGAGAATGTAGAGATTCTTCCTTCCCTGAATCTATCATGCTCAAAAATCTCTGCAAGAAAATTTCCATAATAGTATATTATACTATATCCAGGAACTGCTGGATAATTGTGAGTAGCATAACTGAAAAATTTAGGAACAATGACACGTTGCATTTGGTCCTGAGAAGTGTCCACATTCTATTTTTTTGTTTTTAAACTAACACCCTGCATTTTTGCATCTTCCACACTAGCTTTCAACACATTCATAGAAAACAGCAATTCACAGAAAACAGGATCCTTCTTTAATTTTTTTGTGCTACAATTTTGAGCAAAAGGCTTATCTCCAGAAAGCAAGACCTCTGCTGCAAATGCAGCTGAAAAATATCTTTGTCATTTGACTTGCACTGAAGCCTGAAAGAACTGGTCAAAAGGCAGGAGTCATCCACTGAAATACAGTTGTCTACAACCATGCTGGATGTTTGGACTACCTGTACATTCAGTTGGCAGAAACAGCACTTCTCAGATCTGATTCTGCTGACTAAATGTAGACTTTCGCTTCAGGAAGAGATGAATTGCTCCTCAGATGTGTTCTGCTTCCTGACTATAAAGGGAGTCCAGAGAGCTGCATTTCAACTGACAAATCCCACCTTCTCCCTGCTGGGCATCACATCAAAAGACCACATCTGATTTCTTCAGTAAGACTCTATCAGTTTTGCTGGAGTTTCTGTCAGACTGGTACAAGTAAACTAGTGTAGTTACCCCTAGACTCCACGCACAGTCAATGGAAAGTAAGGGCCACTTCCGAGAGGCAATTCAGCCCATGGAAAAATCTGAATTCTCCCCAGAAAGGCCACTGTGTCTCCACAGATTATGGCAAGAAACTTAAGGAGCTCATCTCTTAATAAGGTGAAGCAGTGAAATGCCTTGAGTTAAACAGACAGGTTCAGGCTCTCACTGTTGAGAAGGTGGGAGATGCTGAGTACTCTCATCCTTTATCTCCTCTCCACACCAGTGAGGCTTGAAACATAAAGCATCAGACCCCATAATAAAATACAAGGTTCCAGTATGGATTACAGTGTCCTTCATAAAATACTTTGAAGGAGAGAAAAAAAACAAAACCACACCAGCGAAGTTTGAAAAATCTGTATCGTGGCCTACATAGTGTCTGCCCACCCACAGCTTTGCCAAGTGAGGATAAACAAGAGCTGAATGAAACTCTGCAAGCACACACTTCAGTTGGCCAAATATCCAACACAGTTTGGAGCAGCTAAGGATTAGGCTGCACTCTCTGAAGACTTAAAAACAGAAATGCAGTTCCTCAAAAGGGTGTAAGAGTCATCTGTTGGCAACACATGCCCTCAGCCTACCAGGTGGCACAGAGATGTAAGATGGTAGACCTGGATCTCAGCTCTGGTACACTCGTGCTCGTCAGCGAAAGAAGTCACCTCGTTAGCTGAGGACAGCAGGGCTTCTGCATTCGACTTCTGCAGGAACACAGGATTTGGCAGCCTCCAGAAATCTGAGCTCTCTATTTTTCTTCCCTTCGTTTACTAATGCCCATTTCCCCTTCCCCGCCTCCCCGCTCCCAGTGCATGCACATTTTAACGCTGTAACCCGGGAGTTACATGGCTTTTCCATACTTCTGGGCAAGTATTACGCACTCTCCCTCCAAACTAGCAAGTATGCCTTCTCCACAGAGGTGGTAAACCTGCTGTAAGAGCACTGTGCTACATAGTAAAATACTTCAGATTAACCCCCCCAAAATTACCTGCACATCTCATGCCTTAAGAAAGCTTCATATCCACCATCTCACACAAAAATACACTCCCTACAACATTGTGATACATTGCACACTCTTAATGGTTTCTACAGTTATGCAGTCACAGACAATGTAATTAACAAACAACATTCCTTCCTGTAAAATAGGAGGGAGAAAATAAACAGAAGTTCACAAAAATAAATTTGAGCTCAGAAATAAAACTACATTTTTAAATTCAATTTCATCATCTACTGTGTCACAGACGACACAAGCCTGAATCACCTAGGTGCAAGCATACATTTTCAGTCAGTTGGATTTACAAAATACCTTGTGTCCACTTACCAGGAAAATTATACCTTATTTACTCTCTTTAAATACACATCAATGCTTTATTCCATTTTTTTTTCACTTTCCATTTCATTTGTTTTGTACACACTGAAATAAAAAACAATCCTGTTTTAAAGTTATATTTTGTTTTCTGTTCCTTGTTATATAACCAGAAGTGTTATAGGAAATACTGTTGTGGAGTTAAAATAAAATAAAATTAAATTTAAAAAAACAAACAAACAAACACAAAAAACAGGCACACACCACTGCATCACAATAACGTGTAAGGTGCTCCTACACCCACTATTGGCATACATTTAGATTAAAACTACATGTAATCTATAGCCAACTTTCAGATCTGTGCTGAATGCCCTTTCTGTGTTTATCCTCCTCCATTGCTGACAAAGAGATAAGATTTTCCAGGTTAGTAATAGCAAAATTCCACACTGCAAAAACATTGAATACTGTCATGCAAATAAAGTCATTCATAGGGTCTGAAAATGTCCCTCCCATGTCAAGATTGGTCTTAAGCAGAGAAATTATAAGAAAATGTGAACATGGATCTTATTTTCTTGTGGGAGAATCAAGCAATTTAAAACCAACAACCACATAAACCCTAAACCAAATCTTTCGAGATAGTGAATCACGACCAGTGCTCCTGTCTAATGAAACCAGAAGAGCACACTAGCCACTGTGCTGGGGACATTTCCCTACAAAAAGCAAAAACATCCACGGTGGCAAGTGAATCTCATGATCTGGGTGACTTGTGACATTGTGATCCTTCACATCCTCTACAAAAAGGTCCACAGACTCCATGTTGGAGAACACAGTCATTCCATCCCTCTCTGCTCTGTGTACACCTGCCCAGGCAAAAGCACCACATTTCTGAATTCGAGCACTCACAGAGACATATTCATATCGTCATCTGAACCCACCACACACCCACCATCTCCCACCGTAGCCTCCACATCCATTCACAACAGGCTGTAACACTGCTCTGAATCCAAACGGTATTTTCCTCTCCTCTCTGCATCACAGCCACAAGCCCAGAGCCCTGTAGCTCAGCTTGGTTCATCTGGGCCCACTTAGTTAAAACAAACACAAAGGAAGGGAACCCACTGGGCTGGCTGAACAACAAGAAGAAATTCGGCTGCAGAACTCCCTCACACTTGTGTGCATCGCTGATTTTACACCACTCGGCTGCTACATTGATATTATCTTGTCAAAAAGTACAGAGCAGCTTTCACCACAAATACTTGGAGCTTGAAAATTACAGCAAAGCACCAAGGCTGGGGAAAAACCAACTTTAGCTGGATGCAAAGTATGCTGCAAGTACAGCGTTGGAAGCATCAACATGACGCAACCGAAATCGCACTAGGGACGGGGGCTTGCTGAAGGAAACTGGACCCACGCAAAACCACAACATATGTATCAGGTGCCTATAGCTCCTTCACTGCCCAAGCTAGGAGCACCCTGCAAACAGAGATTTACACAAGCTACAAATCAATGAGGCAGTGTGGCTATGCCCATGCCAGCGACAAACTGCAGGGAAGAAGGGAGCCTGGACTCCTCAGCAGCCCCGCAGCTCCCCTCGGCCACTCTCCCACACTCCTTTCCCTTTCCCCTTGCCCCCCTTAACCCTCCCCCTCTCAGAAGTTCAGTGTCTGTACAGTGGGAACAGCCCTGCAGTTTCCAGCCTGGTGGTGAAAGCAGCCTGGCCTAAATGCCAAAGTCACCCCAGTGTCGGTGGGCTGCGGGAGGCCAGCCATGCTGACGCGCCCCTGCGGTGGGCTCCCAGCTGTCAACCGCCCGGCCACCTGCAGGCCTCCACCGCCCTACCTTGCTCCTCGCCGGCCCCAAAACAGGCTCTGGGGTCCTCGGGGGGGAGCCGGGCTCCACCACCCTCCAGGGCTTTGCGTTTCTTCGACATCTGGTCGGTGTTTGGGAGTTGAGTTTCTCCTCTCTCTCTCTCTCCGGGGAGATGAGTGTATGTGGAGAGAGAGGGAGAGTGTGAGGGAGAGAGAGAGATTGAAAGAAATCGCTGCTTAAAGAGAGGGGAAGAGACTTTGGAGTGGCTGGAGAGCAAGTAGGAGGCAGGGACTAAGTGGAGAAATCCTACAAATCACAATCCCATCAATTCAGCCCCACATCTAAAGGGGCTGCTGAGGTCTCCCCCTTCTTTGCTCATTCATTTGAGTATGTGAGTGAAAATTAAAGAGAGAGGTGATAGGCTTCTGTTGATTTTACAAATGTTAGCAGGCGGCGCTTTTTTATTATTATTTTTATTGGGGGGGGGGGGGGGAAGGAGGGTGCTGATTGATATTATTTTTCCCTGTTAAGATTCTTTCTGTTTAA
>VWYH01001204.1:34606-123267 GCA_013399365.1 Pampusana beccarii | reverse complement strand
GCCCGCGGGGGCGGCTCGGCGGGGGTTGCAGCCACCCCGCCCGGCACCTGCGGGAGCAGCGGCGGCGGAGCGGTGCTGCGGAGCCCGGCAGCCGGCTGGGAATATTCACGGGTAACTCGCACCTCGCAAACTCCGCTGTGAAGTCAGTACCCCCGCAGTCGGTCGGTCTTGCTCGCTCGCTCTGTAACCCTTTCGGTCCTGGGTGCAAGGTGTGCCGCTCCCCCGGGGAGTCCCGTCCCATCCCGTCCCCACCCCGCCACCTGCCCCCTTTCCTGGCGCATCTCAAGGCTCGCTAGCGGGTATTTATTCGCGGGAGGGGGGGCGGGAGGGGGGGATGAGGACACAACTTACCCTCCAAACTATGCACAAGCTCGTCTCTGCTTTCCCCTTCAGATCAACTTTAAAGAGCAGATTCTCAGTCCGGGAGGCAAAGAGGCAGGGGAGGAGAGGGGAAATGGTTTAGGAATAGCGGCTGCCAAGTGGGTGAAGTTCAGGGCACAATCCTGGCTCTTCCACGCTCCAGCAGCCCAGCATCTTCCCGGGGTCTGGAGAACAGGGTGCTCAACAAGTCTTCCTTGTTACCCGAAATTGATTGATGATGGCTTTCCCGCCGGGCTGTATTTAACAAAACGATGCAGAGAGCTACTCTGACGAATAGGAATTTTTAGAGGAGCTTGCAATATAGCTGCAGCTTTAATTTAGCTATTTCTGTCTCTCTATATACGTACGTACAAACACACATACACATACACCTGTGTATGTGTGTATGTATATATAAATAAAAAGATATAACTCTATCAATACAATGTTGGGTCCACAGGATCTTAGAAAAGCCTGCCTGTCGGCTGCGTGGAAGTTAAAGAGTTTTTCTTAAGCGAAAGGGGCTGATGCTTGGACACATCTCACGTCCAACAGGAGGCAATGACGTCTGTAGCTTCATTGCTATAACAGCACCAAGGCTGCAATTGCCATTCACTGAAATGATAAGGGGCGCTCAGACGTAAGCAGTCTGGACCTCTAGCAAGAGACTGAAGCGAAGATGATTTTTCCCCTCCCAAAACAAATAATAATGCTAAAAAACACCTAAGGAAAGAGACGGGGGAGCAGGGAAAGGAATCTAGGTCTTGCAGTCACACGCTTCTGCAACATGATCCTCTAGCTCCAGAAACATTTATTTTTTGCAGCTGACTAGACTTTGGGAAATTTCAATGTATTATGATTGCTCAGGCGGGGGGATGGGAGGGATTTTTTTTTCTTAATTATTTCTGTCTCTCATCAAGCAGGCATTGATGAAAGCTGGATAAAAGTGCCCTGCCCCCATATTTCCAAATATATTTAGGCTCGGGTACATGCTGAAGTGTTTCTGGTGTATGGCTAGATCTTCTTAAGTAACAATTTACCGCTGTACAGGCTGCAACGATATATTTTTTTTTTTTTTCCCTCTTCTTTTTTTTTTTTACACCTTCTATTGCTTGGAAAAAAAAAAAAAAAGCCGATGCGAAGCAGTGGGCTCCTCTCCCTGTGGGGTCACACTCCCCCTACCAAGGTTTTGACCGCATATGGGGACCGCCGCCGCGCTCCCGAGCCCTGCCAAGCCGGGGCGGGGGTTGCTGGGCGCGGGGGCGGCGGGGGGCGGCCGCACCTCGGGGCTGCCAATCCCCGCGGGCCCTGCAGACGCGGCGGGGGGGGCCCTTCCCCGCCCCCTCCCGTGAGCCGCTGTCCTAGAAATGACAGCCCGGGTGTTAAATAACCCCGCCGTGCCTGCCAGCAGCACGCGGCTCCCGGGCGGCAGCGGGCACGCCGGCACCGCGCCGCGCTCCCGTTGCGGGCAGCGCGCCCGGTCCCGCCGCGGGGGAGGGCAGCGCCTCGCCCGGCTGCTCCGGCCCACGCGTGTCCGCGCTGCCGCTGCGGTGCCTCCGGGCTGGGCTGCAGCAGGGCGAGGAGAAAACCGAGCAGCCCCTTCCCCGCGCCGTGCCTTTGCCGGAGAAGGGGACAGCGGGGACACGGCCAGCTGCACTGGCCTGGCCATGGGCTCTTCCCAGTGGGTGCAAACACGAGTTGTCTTAACAAGTGCCTGTTCCCTCTCAAGCTCCACCCGTCCGCAGTGGGCAGAGCACCCTGGCATGGACTGTGCAGGGCACGGCATCCCAAGCTGCAGGTGGATGCAGCAGCCTGGAACCCAAGGGTGCCTTAAGTCTGTTGTTGAGCCATATGGGGTCTGCGGTGCTGGGTAGCTCAGCAGGCCACCTCAAACCAGCTTGTGTGGTTGGGTGCATTCCCCAAGGTCTACCATGAATGTTGCTTTCTGCCCTCTTTCCTTATCCCCGGTCCTGTGCTTAGTGTCCAGATTTTTCCTTCTGCATCCTGCCAGGTCTGGGCCATGGCTTGTTTGGCCTCCAAATGATTACATGCAGCAAGTGGATACTTGCCCAAGCCATTAAGCCAGTTCTTTTGCTGGAACAATTTTAGATACTGGTGATGTAAGTGGTATCACTGTGAGCCCAAATCAGGTTCACTGTCTACTGGAAGCACTCGCAAGGTGCTGGGTTCTTTCTCTTTTCAAAGTTTAGCTTGGTAAGAAGGGAAAGACAGGAGTGCCATGCGTGGAGGGGAGGCATAAAGATAGTCTTTTGCTGGCATGGGTGTTAAATGTGGCATTTGTGATGGCCTTTGATATGTCTGTTATCATAATCTCCCACACAAGGCTTTGGTCAGATTTAGCTGCAAAGTAAAGGTGGAGATTTTCAAATTATCAGCACAAGATGCTTGCTTTCTTACACAGTGTGATTTAGCAAGATGGTTATTTTTGTGAA
This sequence comes from Pampusana beccarii, assembly GCA_013399365.1. Lineage (NCBI taxonomy): Eukaryota > Metazoa > Chordata > Aves > Columbiformes > Columbidae > Pampusana > Pampusana beccarii. The sequence goes on along the minus strand of VWYH01001204.1, from coordinate 120,454 downwards.
TGATTTGTGCAGTTTTCCAGGACCTAGTAGCACATCCCTTTCCTTCAGAGAGATACCTTGAAAATTTAGACAAGCCTTAGGGGTAATCCTATGCTATGGTTTATTTCATTGTATCTTAAGTACTACCACATTTCTAAATGTATTTTTTTCACCCATCCAGCACAGATAAGTCACAATCTATCTATCACAGTATAAGATATTGCATTATAACACATCTGCATTCTAGGAAGTTCCCATCAAGATCTGTCTTTACACAAGAGTTTCCACTAAATTATTACCATGCTGACAGATTGTGTTTTTATTACAGTATCATGGAAATCAGGGATGAAAACACAGAATAGATCATCTCCTGGGGAGAGGATATGGGGTGAACAGGATAATTCATAAACAATAACCTCTGAGGTTGTACCAAGCCAAACTCTAACTGCCATCGGGACTTTCTGTTTTGCTGCTGCCAAAGGAAAGCTTTCCATCTAGTTACTCCTAAGCACTCTTTTAATATTCCTTCCCACTACAAAAAACAAGATTTGGACCATCTCAAGAAGCTACCTTCTCCGCAGTTAAACTCTTTGACAGATGCAACAGGAGAGAAGGAGGGAGACAAAAAGGGAAGGAAGCACCAGTTTCCATGTTCTGTACCAGCAATGATTCAGGCCTCAAGGAAAAAAGTCTAATATGTTATACTAATAGAGTCTGCTATTAGTTCATCATTAATACTCTGAAATCAACTAATTTCTATGCTGTTATTAATTTAAATGCTACCCACTTTCAGTGACTTTGGTTACTTCTTTGGGATAGGATTACATGAACTGTTTTCTTTTGGTGGACTTAGGCCACCAAACTTAGAAAGTGGTATTCAGTATATCAAGTCCAAAGTCTTTCCATTAGAAGAAAAGAAGGTCCCTGGTCTAAAACTTGTGAAGGTAAATAGAACCCCCTACATCGTGCTCCATGATCCCTTGCTGTGGGATTCCAGAAGCAGACTTCGCAACCTGGAGTTAAGGTCATACTAAACACAGTTGTACTCAGAGATGAACTTGAAGTGTTTGTAGGCTTATGGATTTGGACTGGGTATTTCCCTCACATGAGTCAACAACTGAAATAAATATAACTCAGTTTGCAAACACTTTACTTTTTGCTTTATTTTTTAAAGTATTACCAGCCTAGCCTGTCAATCACGTTCACAAAGGACCATTCATGGTGGTTTTCAGTGACTAGTTGGTCTGAATGCAGCATATTTTAAAGGGATATAAAACTAAAAGTTCAGAGGAGATAGAAATACTGTTGGTTAGGACAAACCCACCTCTGTACAGTTCACACTGCACAGACACAGCAAATGACCAAATGCGAAAGTTGTAAGACCAGGCGATGTCATACATTCTAAGTTTACTTTCTCTTATTCTTTTCTCACATGGCTGACTTAGTTTAGAACTATTTGACCCCGTAATACATCACTAATACCTAAAGAACAGCACAATGAGAGAATCAATTCTCTTTCATGCAGTACTATACTATTAGTTTTCCTGAGCAGTTTGTAATTTTTTCTTTGTATGTCTTTATGAGGTGACTTGTAACACAGTGTTCCAGATATTGTAGACATTTGTATCATTAAAGCCTAGTTCTTCCAAAAGCCCTCTCCCCACTCAAAGCAGTTATTTTGGGATGTCTCCCTGAACTGTGAATACACTTCTGCACATCTTGACAGAATACTTAGCATTTGTATAGCATTTGGGTTTGTCTTCAAAGTGATTTGCTAGCCTGAGCTAATGTATCCTTACAACACCCAGAATAGCTAGTAAATTCTGTTATCCTCATTTTATAAATTGGGAAACAGCAGCAGAGAGGTGAAGACTCTGTTCTATCATCTTTATTCACATTGATTACTGCCTTAATCCCTGGCTAGTTCCACTGCTTTCAGTGGGAGTTCTTGCACAGTAAGATACTATTTGATATGACTGAAAATCATGGTGTGTTCCACTAAGTGAGCCAAGCAAGGCCACGGAGAGAGTTTAGTGCAGGTTTAGAACTGAAATATCCCTCTCGCATACACTTTGCTTCACCCACTTTCCCAATTTAAAAACAAACCCCAGAATTTACCACCATATCTGTCATTTTTCTACCACTCAAGCTAATTTGCAGTAGTAATAATGATCAAGTAGCCCCACTGCACTGACACTACATACAAGTTGACACATAGTGCAAAGAGAACTTGGAGGACCGACACAGTTCCCAATTTCATATACGACTAAAATGACCGCTGTTTTGATCTCATAATTTAACAATACAAAGGAGCGGGGTGAAAGACACATTTAAAATTTTCATATAAAATTCAGCACTACCAGAAAGGTGGTACTAAGTCAATTTTAATATACAAAGCCATGTCTCTGGTTTTTTGGTTGTTTGGTTGTTTGGTTGTTTTTTTTTTTAAATACTGTTCTTTCAGCATGAAATGCCTACTCTCATTTCACAATATTCATCTTTGCATTTTCATAGACAGATGAAGATTGGTATACTAATCTAGAGAGGCCTTGCTGAATTTGCTTCATTGAGTTAGAGGGAATTGGGTGTTCTTACCTCCAAGAATAAAGTTATATTGTCCACTTTTCCTTCCCACTTCTACAAACACCTCATATTTATTCAACACATATGGCTGCCAAGTCCTGATCCACGTTTCCTCATATACCTTAGCTATCACTGTGTAGTAGCATTTTTAATTGTAAAAATATGGTGGCTTATTTTGCACACTTTGAGCTTTTACCAATTTTTAGAACTGTGGATTCATTGATTGGATTTTCACACACTTCACTGCTGGGAAGGACGGAAGTGTTCAGGGTAGCAGCTGCTGCTCAAGATGGAGAGCGGAGTGTACAGAAACTTCCCCCATCTCCTAGTGGCAGCAACTCTGATTCTCCAGCACTTTCCCCCCATTACCCTGTCTCTGCTCCAGCTCTTTCTGTTCTTCCTCTATTTCTATGGCAGGAATTTTATAACTCACTTGCTCCTGGGAAGGAAAATCCACTGTTACATACCCAGCTGAGAAAACATGCACCTGCCTTGTCAATGTCCCTGGCATCAATGTGATATGAAACTGTAACTATGTTACATTTTGTAAAAGACACAGTGGGTCATTCTGCTCACGAGTTTCTAGGTACTTAAAGATAGCATTAGAAGAAGGTCAGTACTGAGAGTTTCCATGATGGGGGTATATGAAACACCATATGCTTGGAAAACAATTTGCAGTACCTTGGGTAACCAGAAGGGCTGGAATGGGAGAAAAGAGCCTGCAAAGGTCTCTTGTCCTCAAGCATTGCAGTACCAGGCTTTGTCCCTGCCGTTTTCCAAGATACTTTCTCCCAGTCAAGACCTGTTTTATTTACTTGATTTATTTAGTTCTACACCCCTCTTTCTTATAGCCTCCTTTACAGACCAAAGCCTGGACTTCACCACAAGACACGGAGGCCCACCCTAGGCCCCTGGGGGATGATGGCAGAGTCTATGGTAGACAGGGAGGTGCCCTGTGGGCAGCGCCGGCAGCACAGGGCTCTGCTGCCCGCTCCCAGCACAGCAGCAGGCTGAGCAGTGGGCCGCGGTGGGCCTGGGAGGCACCTGCTGGCAGCGCAGGCCAGCCCAGGCCTGCAGGACTGTGCTCTTTATCTGGGCAGCTGTTGCACCTGGGCAGGACCAAGGCAGTTTACCTGCTCTGCTTCCCATGTTCCCCTGGCCTCTACATTTTGTGGCACAGAGACTGCCTCAGTGTCTCTTGGACTCAAATGTTTTGAGCATGGGAGGGCAAAACTCCCTCAAATTCATCTGGGTAAAAACCATGTTTTATCAAGTATAATTTTCATAGGAATAAGCATAAGCAACTGAAAATCAGTTTCTTCTTGATTTTCAGTTAAAAAACCTTCATTTGAGATGTATGGCAGGGCAATATTTTAGTTTAAATGGGTAATTCCAGTATTGTGAAAGTCACACGATTTCCACTTACTGTTCATTCAGCTTTCATTCTGCTTTGAAGCTACATCTCCTCAAATATCTAAGTGGCTCACAGGAGCTACGCTTTTAAAACCCCACCATGGTGTCCAACCTACAGGTTTTTTTGTTTCTTCACCATTTTCTGTGCAAGGAGGAGAAACAAATAAATTCTAACTGCATGTTTCTGCAATATATGTTCTACTCTATATTTCCAATTATTTTTAACCCTTTACTTAAGGAACTCAATAAAATCAAGTGCTATCAGAAACATGTGCAACTCCTACTATGAATTCTACTCTACAGCAAATCATCTACCCTTACTATTTTGGCTCTCAGAAAATAATTGTTCATGCTTCCATCTAAATGTATGTGGTAATAGAAAGAAAAACAAAACACACACTAAATGTAGAATAGTGTCAAAATACACTGTAACTTCAAAGGACTAGTTATAACAAAGTATTTTTAGTCTTTAAAATGCAGTTCGGTGACCAATACAAAGAGGAGTTTTTGCTTTAAAGGTGCATTTTGACTCAATAGCACTGGTTTCTCCTCTCCCTTTTACCAGTGTAGAGCAGGAGGAACTGCATCCACTTCCAGAAAGTGTAAAACTAGTGTGAGAGAAGGAAGAATCTGGCTCCTACCATTCAAACCTATGACCAGTGGCAGCTGTGATAGATGTACTCTAGAACTACTATGCATGAGAGAAGAGGGCAGGTTGAGCTGATCAACCTGGTCTCATCTCAGTTGACCCTGCTTTGAGCAGGAGTTTGGACTGGACACCTTCTGAGGTCCCTGCCCACCTAAACCTGTAATTCTGCTCTCGTCAGCTCTTCTCACTTGCATCTTCACCAGTGAATGTAATGGAAACAGATTCAGGCTTTTTTAAACATACTGTTTCGTGGTTTATCTTCAAATCGAAATGTTTTGTCACCACTTATTTTTCTAAGATGATTAGGGGTCTGGAGCATCTTTCTTATGAGGAGAGACTGAGAGAGCTGGGTCTGTTCATCCTGGAGAAGAGAAGGCTGAGAGGGGATCTCATCAATGTTTATAAATATCTCGAGGGTGGGTGTCAAGAGGATGGGACCAGACTCCTTTGAGTGGTGCCCGCCAACAGGATGAGGGGCAATGGGCATTGACTGAGGCACAGGAGGTTCCATCTAAATATGAGGAGAAACTTCTTTACTGTGAAGGTGCCAGAGCACTGGAAAAGGCTGCCCAGAAAGGTTGTGGAGTCTCCTTCTCTGGAGACATTCAAAACCCACCTGGACACATTCCTGTGTGATCTGCTCTAGGTGAAGCTGCTTTAGCAGGTGGGTTGGACTGGATGATCTCCAGAGGTCCCTTCCAACCCCAACCATTGTGTATGACCCTCCAAGTAAACTATCTCAGGCTAAGGGAACTGCTACAGTAGTGCAATTTGCACTGCTTCGCTACTTACATCTGTGTAACAGTGAAAATATAAACCAGGAACAGCAACAAACACCCTCACTCATCGTTACAAGCCTCAGAGGTGTTACAGATAGCACTTTCGATTTGAAAACTCTACAAAAGTCAGAATTTGTCTTCCAGAAACTTTGCTTTCCCAAATTTGGTAGAATGAGGACCTAGAACACGGGACGAAGGCCGCTCTGTGGAGGGCAGAAAGGAGGAAAGGAAGGATTCTCCTCTCCTTCTCCACTTATTTGACCAAAAGATGCCCACAAATTGAACTGATAGATGTGAGAGTACAACCAGATGCCATAGGCTCATGTGGTGTTCCTACCAATGTGCTGCCTGCTTGAAGAAAAAACATTCTGGATGGTTTAACACTGGCTGGGACACAGCCACCAGCCACCTTCTTTTCAGTTTCCTTCCACAGAATCTGCCACTGTATCAGCCTCTAATTTTTCAGTCAGGGCCTGTGCAATACATTTTTGCTCCCCTTCAGAAATCTTCCTGCTTGACAGAGGGGAAAAACTCTTTCCTGTACTGTCCTTTCGATAAAAAGGTTGTAGTAAATGCAGAGCTGGAAGTTACCAGATTGATGACCCTAAAAAGTGAGGTCCTTTCTAAGTACTGTTCGGGAACAGCACAGTATCAGTCACGCAGACAAAGAGATATTTTCAGGGTTGCCTAACAGCAGCTGGAACACCAAAGGCAGGGAACCACGGCAAAAAATTCAGTGTTGCTACCTTTCACTGTTTTATGAAAAGCCTTGGGGTCCTGAAGACAGATGATTACATTGTAGTTGCAGAGAAAAGCCTGAGAATGCGATTCATGTTCTCCTATCTTCATTGAGAAAAAAAGCTGCAAAGACAAGCAAACCCTAAGCGTTTGTATTATCAGCAGTACGATCATTTTCTTTTGCATCTTAGAGAGACTGTATGCGAAAAGCCTTGAGGAATTTGCAAGAAGGATGAATTTGTCCTCCCCAATGGCCACAGTCCCCCAGCTTCCTATGATCTGCAAGAAACAACCTGAAGGGCCAAGTGGGTGGTTTTCAGTACCAAAGTGGGTGGTTTTCAGTACCATGTGCCAACCTCTGCTTCCTAAGTTGCAAAGCAGTAACTCCTAGAAAAATCAGCACTTCCGACCCACAGCCGCCAGCCTGCACCGCTCAGATCAACGGTGCCAAATGCTGAGGTGACCCGTGATCCAACAGGGCCACACACACACGCAGAGCGGGGACAGGCGGGAAGGACACAGCCCCTACCCTTGACGGGAGAGGGGGCAAAGAAACCCCCTTCCCGCAGGGAGCTCTGAGGTGACGCACCCCACCGAGGCGCTGGGCAGGGCAGGGAGACGGAGCCTGTCCCTCCGGGCTCGCTCTTTCCGCTCCACACACCCCCGTTCCCCGCTCAGCCCGCGGCTCCGTGCCCCGCACACCGATGAGCGCCGCAGCAACGGCTGCAACAACCAAACCCCCCGCGCGCGCGGGCGCGCGAGGCCTCGAGCCGAGCGCGTTCACTGCGCGGCGCTCCCGCCCCGCCACGGCCCCCTCCCCCTGCTCCGCGCGCGCCCGCCGNCGCTCCCATTCAGCTCCGCGCCGTCCCCGCCGCGGCGGCTGCTGACGTCAGAGCTGCTTGCGTCAATGCTGCCTCAGTGACACGCACCGGGGCCCGGCGCTCCCCACCCCCACCCCCGCCTCCTTTCTCCCGTGGCCTTTTTTTCTTTCTCAATGAGACGCCTTAATGGGATTGATTTTTTTTTTTTTCTTTTTCCCTTATGATCCCGCTTATAAATCAGGCTGGCTGGCGGGTGCCATTGGTGCATTTACGGTTAACGGTTCCTTTGTGTGTTACATCCTCACCCCTTTTTATTTTTAAAAATAATAATTTTGGTGCATAGCAGTTATTTATCTATTTCACGCGGGTCCCGTGTCACAGGCGGACGTGGGTCACCTCAGGTGCTGCCGACCCCATCTCCTGCCACCGCAGCGCTGCGGGATGCTGGCAGCGGGAGGCCATACCCAGCACACTCTCAGCTTACTATATTATAACGGATTTCCCTCTCTCCCAGAAAAAGCAACCTTTTTTTTTTTTTTTTTCTCCAATAGCCTACTCGTTCAGCATTTTTTGCATTATCTGCACACCCACCATTATTTCTCCTCTTCCCACTGATTCCCCACCGCCACCCCATTAATCATCAAGTCCTGGGCTCTGAAGGATAATGGCTTATGAAATGGTCACTCTGTGCATGTCCTCAGTTGCACACATAACCCCAGCTTCCCATCTGTGTCCCTCTGCTGCTCATCAAGGTCAGAGGGAAGTCTTGAGGTCACAGTTAAACCCGAAATGTATTTATTTACATTTTCTGCTCAACTGTCTTCTTCCACCTGTTTTCCTCCAGAGAATTTGATGGCAAAGCTCCCCAGATTTTTGTGGGGTCAGGCCTTGCCCTACTTCAGAACCTCTCTGTGCTTAGCTCGACAGAGAGGACAATATCCCGGGTCCTATTAAAGTCAGTGGGAATCAGTGAATTCAAGCGTCACTGGATTTGGCTGGCAGAGCGTGCAGCTACGCTCTGGCCAAACCCTGCCCCCTTTCAATTCAGCTTAACTGCAGCAGTGCCAAGCTGCTCCGAGGCTGGCTTGTGCTGCCGGCACAGCGCAGCGCTGCCACCCCGTACAGGAATCCTTGGTGACATTGAGCAGCTGGAACAGACCCTGCACCTCCCTGCTGCTGCCATGCAAGGAACCTGAAATGAGCTTCCACCTCCTGGCAACTCCTCAGCAGATAAAGGTCCTTCGAGGTTGGGGATTGGCTGCGTAAATTAGAGCAGCCTAAAGACTGTATTAATTTAGACTGCAAACGAGCCTGGTGTCATCCAAGTCCCAGTGGTACGAGGCACAGCCATCTTTAAATCCTCCAGCTGCACCTACCCCTGATCCTTTCCAGCTCAGGACTGGTATATTAACAATTGTATGGCAGAAAATCTTTTTTTTTAATTTTTTTCCTTCTGTCAATGCAAAAAGCAACAGTTTCAGAAACAGTTCAGTCCTGTAGCGCCAACTACTTTGAATAACAATTTTGCTTCAAAATGCAAGGAAAAAAAAAATAAATGGGTAAGCAATTAGACCACAAACTAGATTGCTGCAGAGAAAAAGGAATCTAACAACTGAGTAACTTGTGCACAGCAAGGGCTTCACTGTGCATTTGGAACTTATTGCTACTTGCATTCTTTTTTTACACAAAAAAGGGAAACATAAACCCGGTATCATAAAACCAAAGCTGGATGGCAATAGGGATCCTTACAACAACAGGAATGTGCTTATGCATTTTAATACCCAACTTATGCATAAAACTGCATTTACATTACCTCTTTGTTCAGCCGTACAGGGTGTTTCAAAAAGATGGACCCAATTTTAAATCAGTTGCTGTTTGAAATTGGGTCCACCTCTTTGAAACACCCTGTATTTCACTTAATCGTGTCAGTGGGGATTCTCCTCAGTAAATATCCATTTAACAGATAGGCCACAAAGCCACGTAGGACAGAGGTTTTCAAGGAATTTCCCGAGCCTGGGCTTGCTGCACCAGATACAACTTAAGCAGTTCGGCAACCTGCCCTCATCACAGGATGCATGAGGAAAAAAAGAGTCCCAGGGACAGCAAAGGGCCCGCTTTCACCCACAGTCACTTACATTCTACCACCGTGACTGCACTTTCTTGTAAATTTTTTTACTATTTTATTTCAATGCAGCAAAATTGGCCTCGGGATTCATTTGTGCGTGTTATTTATGTTATGAATGATTCAGCTCTCAGTATCCAAGCACCTTATATGGAGACAGGATAAATACATGCACTAGTACATATTAATAAGGGTGTCTTTACTGTTTATTTCCTCACATTAAAAGCTGACCTTGTGAGAGCAAGGGTACCTACTGCCAGCCTATGCCAATATGATACTAAATGCGCAACAATGCCCACAGGCTGGGAAGGGATCTGCTGCCTATGCAGAAACAGTCGCTCTTTCCTGCCAGGGCAGCAGAGGAGAGCAATGTCCACCTCATGGGCAGGGGGTGGCTCCCTGCCTTGGCACAGAATATGTCCCTGCACTCGCTGGATCTGCCTTCAGAGAAGCAGGTTTGAAACAAGTCAATCTTTGCTTTGCCTTGGGAGTTGCTCCAAGTCTTTGGCTGCGGATTGCAGTGCTAAATAGAGACCTTTATTTTGCATTGAGCTATTTTCATCCTGAATTGCTTTAAAGGCTTAGCAGATATACAGGCTGTGGTGCTATATGTACGGGAATCACTCCAGCCACTAATGAAGTGCAGCCACCTATTAACCAGAGCCTGGTCCCTGGGCGTGATGACTACCAGAAGATTTTGTTTTGTCCAGATGAGTCGAGTTTGCTTTTTCATCAGTGGAATACTTCATGCCCTTTAGAAGGGAAAACTGGCAGGATCTTTACATATAGAAGAGAAATAGCTATAGACAGTTACACTCAGCCCAGGCATTTGAAATCCCACCACTGAGACAAGATTCTTCTCTGGAGTCTTGATTTCCTCCACCACCCATGTTCAATATTAATTATCAAAACAGTCCTCTTTCCACTTGATCATGCAGGGAACTGAGCATGAACATCTGGAACCTTTCAGGGAGATTCTGACTGGACACAGGAGAAAATAATTTACAGCAAGAACAATCAGCCATTAGAACAATCTTCCCAGCAAGGTGGTGGATTCCCCAGCACTGGGCACTTAAGATTCATCTGGAGAGAGCACTGGACCATCTGTGCTTTTTCCGAGAAAGTTTGGACCAGATGATCCTTGAGGTCCCTTCTAGTCTTCTATGATTCACCCAAGGGGTAGTTATTCGAAGGCCTCCAGGGCCAGATGTAGAAAAAACACCAGGGTGATTTGGTACTCTAGAGACAATGAATTAATAATTTCACTACAGCATCTCATGGACAGGTGCCTGTATGTGTAATGCACCACAGCCACCTCCACAACTGGCTTTAACTCACACATCACTTTTCTGCCTATAAGAGGCAAGAAAACTGAATTACTGCATATTTGCCATTATGGAAAATTAATTTTAAAATGCAAAAGCAGAGTGAAATATAAGCTGTACACCTAAAATGAGTGATATAATATCCACTCAGTACTGTACATACACCTTTGTATAGATTGCACGCACTGTGTTAAATAAGCATGCCTCCCTGTCTCTAGTTAGGGTAGAGAGGGAATTGTGTGGTGAAAGACGTAATTTGTACATTAGGAAGTCTCTGTTGCCAGATCAGCAGCAGCAGCACTGACGTCTGTACTCTCTTGCTTTGTTCCTGCTGCTATAAATCAAAATGACTACAGTCCAAATGCCTCACTTGTTTAACTATAAATGCACTGCTAGTCAGAAAAATCCACACCAGGAGGGATCTACATAATCTGCATATACTTCAAACTGATTAAAAAGAAAAAGTGTAAAAAAAAAGGCAAGAATAACATTTATAAATTTATGGTTTCAACAACAACAGCAAAAACTTTCAGAGGGTGGAATCCAGCAGAGCTGTAAAAATTCTGTGTCTACAGGCACTGATGTCTTTGCTAAATGAACTATCAAATTTGCCTTTCTTAATATGCATTGGGATTTTATTTATATTTTTTTCCCCAGATTAATGTAACCTCTTTAGAAGCATGTTTTCCCCTGTGTCCTCATGTATTTTCCTGCTTGTGTAAACTACTGGAAGCAAATTGAAAAAGGATAGATGAAGCGGGTCAGGTTTTACTTTCCCTGGTTTTATATGCCCGTGTTATCTATAATAAATACAAACATACATAGCTGAGGTTGACCCCTGTTTATTTTGAATTTTAGAAAGCTGAATATCTCTTCTGCAGATGAAATGAGCCCTCAAAGCTTGAAATACCACTTAGATCCCTTCCAAGTTCTAAAAAAGGACTCAACAGTTGCGTAAAAATGATGGTGCCGATGCCTGCTGCTAACCTGTTAGCTGGGGGAGAGCAGGGGAACTCTCCTCCTAACACCTACTGAGAGACTGGAATCATTATAGAAAAATTCAGCACTATTTCTTGACTAAATGGAAAGGAGAGAATTTAAGAAGGTAACCTTCCAATACCAACATTCACTCAGCTGAGCTGTAAATCCTGCGCATTGGGTGGAATAGCCAGAAATATGTTGAGCTGTACTTCTGAAGAGGAAATAACAGGATCAGAGAACAGCAGGTGAGCACATTGTCAACACCATGCTGACGTTGCTGCTGGAGCTTCTGCATTACCGGTTCCCAAGACCACCAAATTTTTTACGGTAAGGCATTCAAAGAGTATCAAAGCAAAAGTCTGAAGGCATTTGGTTCACAGAGGCTGTCCTAAGGCTTTGGCTAATGAATTTGCAACCAGATGTTCATTTTAAGACCTGATCCAAAATGCACTGAAGTCAATGGAAAGTCAGTTGGAAGTTCCAGATTACTGGAAAAAAGCTACTGTAGAGCCAATATTTTTAAAAAATAATAATAAAAAATAAACAGGATGTAGCCATTGGTCATTCAACTTGACGCTGATCCTAGGCAAAACTGAAAAATCAAAGGAGCAGAACACAGGGTCATCAATGCCCCTGACGTTGCCTTAATTGTCCTGTGAATACGTAGAGACTACAATAAATGGAAAATAACTGGATTTATCTTACGTCTTTCTCATGGCAGACCAACATAGCCAATATACTTTCTCATTTGCTATTGAGAGAGATGGTTGTGCCACCGTACTTGGCACTGGTGAGGCCCCACCTTGAATACCGTGTTCAGTTTTGGGCCCTTGATCATAAAGAGGACATTGAGGTGCTAGAGAGAGTGCAGAGGAAGCGACAAAGCTGTTGAGGGGTCTGGAGCACAAGTCTCATGAGAAGCAGTTGAGGGAACTGGGGCTGTTTAGCCTGACGAAAAGGAGGCTGAGGGGAAACCTTATCGCTGTCTACAACTATCTGAAAGGAGGTTGTAACATGGAGGGTGTTGGTCTCTTCTCCCAAGTAGCAAGTGATAGGACAGGAGGAAATGGCCTCAAGTTGCACCAGGGGAGGTTCAGATTGGGCATTAGGAAAAAATTCTTCATGGAAAGGGTTGTCAGGCACTGGAACAGGCTGCCCAGGGAAGTGGTGGAGTCACCATCACTGGAGGTGTTTAAAAAGCATTTAGATGAGGTTGTTGAAGGAGAACCATCTTGAGGTAACTAGCTTCCATAAATCTTTTGAACTTAGTTCCATATGACACTGATGTAAAAAAACTCCAAGCAAATAACTAAACAAAAAAACAAAAAAAAACCCTCACAAAACCACAAACCAAAAAACAACAACAACAAAAAACCAAAACAAGCAAACAAAAAAAAACGAGCCACAAACACCCCACAACACTATAAACAATAAGGAGCGTAACACATTAAAGAGTCAGACTAGGATCCAGTGTCTGAAAAATGAAGCTAAACAAAATCTTCTGTGTTTTAGAATAACTAATTAAACATTGGAACCGCTTCCCCAGGACACAGTTCACTCTGTCTGGAGTCTTTAACTCAAGACTGGTTGGAAATTTTTCCAGAGATTATAATCTTGCTGCAGGAGTTTCTGGTTGAGATTCTCTGGGTTCCACTATTCAGGAAGTCAGATGTTATCCTCACGGTCCTTCTAACTCTGAATTCATGGCACCTTGACCAGTGAGCATAGACTGGCCTACTCCCGTACTTCTTAGGTAACATTTCCCTTGAGAAAAGTTCAGTTTCTTCTGCTGCATGCATTTGCATCTATATGATTTGCACATAGATCTTAAAAATAACTCTAACAAATCACACAGTGTCTTTGCGTCACAAGGAGGCTGTAGGTTGTTGGACAAAATGTCAATTTTACAGGAGAAGAAAGAGAAAACAAGATAAATTCCAGGGAGAGGCTTAACCTTGGTTTGGTGCAGTTCTCCCTCACATCCGCTGGATTAGGAAAAAGAGTGAATTAAAATGAACAAACACCCATACTGAATCTGGTGAGAACTGTAGTGGAGTGGAGACATCTAGCTGCCTTTTGTCTACCAACAGCATCTGTGAATCAGGAAATCCTGGCTCAGGAAAGAGTCTATGGATATCCACTTAAGCAGAAAGCGAGCAAGCCATTGCTTGCTGGTGAAGGAACATAAAAGTGGGACGCAGAGGATATATGTACTATTTACATTTCCTCTCATTCTCTCTGGAGCCTTCCTGAACAAAAGCTTATTTCCTTTAATTCCTTAAGTTTGGTTTCTTAGCAGAGCTTTTTTATTTCGGCAGTTTTGGTTACATGACCAAAAAAAACCCAGCTTTGAATGTACAAATTACCATGAAAAACAATGCTGAAAATACCTCCTTGATCCAAAGTGAAGAGGACTGAAGTGTGCTGATGCAGATAGCGTGAATAAACCTGATTGCCGTTGTTCAGGCTGTACCCCATCCCTGATTAGAAAGACTAAAAAAGGGACAGTGTGTCATTACTGCAGTATGCTCTCCCTTGCATTGTAAGCAGAGCCAGTTCCAACCTGCCTCTACATCTCCAGAGACCCAGCAAATGTGTAGCCTCCACGGCAAGGTGGGACTACACACAGCATGTCACGCCTGCGACCCCATGAGGAGAAAGCAAGCAGGCTGCATGGTGCCCTGCTCTGTGGAGGTAGCGTGGAGCTCTGTCCATGAACCAAATGCTGCTGAATAACCACATCCACGCCTGCAAGCATAGATTTAAACACACCATCAGCTGAGGGGCTGAGAACTAAGAAGACTTGCCGCATGTGTACTTGAGGGCTTTGAAACATCAGCTGTGCCCTCCATTTTGGATGGCCCCCAGCTCCTGCAGCCAGTTGTCATGGGCTCTGGAACTGCAGTGATCAGCAGCAAGATATTGCAGTAAGGCTGCAGCCTTGTTCCTTCAGCTTCTCTGTACATCTCCTTCCAGCTTCAGCCTGCGCCTGCTCTCGGTGCACATAAACACAGGCACGTGCTAGCTCCAGCAGCAGCCAGACTTTTTACACTCAGGAGTTCTGATTCTACAGATGGGGAACTATACAAAACTGCAGTCGGAGCCCAGCTGTTCCCTACCATCACCCAATGAACAAAGGCCACGCAACTCTGTGTATACACTTCTCCAAGAAGAGACAAGAACTGGGAAGCTCTGAACAGGTTTTACATAAGAAAGTACAGGATTTATGCTAGTTACAACTATCTAATCACAACAAAGTAATCCTTGTGACTGTGGGGGTGAGGCCAGTACTCAGATAGTGACGTGCATCTTGAATGAAGTACGAGATTTAGGACATCAGGACAAAGGAAGGGTAATAAGAATACTGGCCCAAGCTCAAACACTAATGCAAACCAAACATTAACGTGCCCCCAACAACAGCTGCTTCAGAGGACTGTTTTCAATTTTCCTAGGGAAGAGATATCACCAGCAGAAGGAAATCTGCAGTGGTTTGGGATTATAGCTGTTGTTGTTTTTGTTAGATGAGGAGGTAGCATGTTTTCCAAGGCCCATACCTATGTCAGGAGCAACATTAGGTGTACAGCTCAGACTAAGGAAGGCACCTCTAGCTCAGAACTGGTTGAGTTTGCAGTCATCACTGACGAGGTAAGCAGCAACGTCACAAGTGCAGGAGCAAGTATTTTCTCCTCTCAAGAGCTCCCTTGACAGTGAGTTTGAGGGTGCCTTGTGGCAACATATCAAGCAAGAAAGCTTGCACTGCAGCACCTACTGTTTTTTCTGTCAAAGGAAGACTTCAGCCTCCAGGGACGTTAACTTAGTTGCTGTTCTCCCCTTCTCCATTCCTCCCTGTGTCAGCCCAAGAGTAGCTAGAGAGCCAAATGAGATCTACCAGCTCATTTGGCCTTCCTAAACCAATGCTTTGCCAGGACTTTGTATTGTGTCTTCAGTCCCTGGGATTTTCAAGTGTCTCCCCAAGACTTACAGTGGTCTGAAACTGCTTAGCTTCCAGTATCAAGTATATTTATTATAATATAAATTAGGCTTATCACTTAACCAGAGCTGAATTTATCAAAAGAAATCACAAAGTGAGCTAACCATGAAGGTCATTCTTATGGAAGGGGAATGTGAGCATGAAGAGTAAACCTGGAAAACTCAAGCTGAACATTTCTCCCAATAAATAGAGCAATAAGAAATTGACGGATATATATATATATTTTTTTTTTCAAGAAAGCTGTGGAGAGGAACACTTTGTGGAAGATTCTCACCATTCTGTTTAGAGGTGCCAATGTCAGCAACTGTGGTTTGCCAGTTAAAGAAAGATACACGAATAAATGAATTTGAGTTCAATCCTTACTTGTAAGAAGCCCTTAGAGTGCCATGATTCATTTTGGCAGCCCACCAAACCAGAGAGAAACTCAATGGACCAGCATAATCTCTGATCACTGAAGTTAATTGAGGTTGGGTCACACCTGGAACAGTCTTGCCCATTCATTCACTAACATGAGAGGAGACCAAAAACATTATATAGATTATATCTGCTCTCTGGACCAAGGTGTGCTAAGAAAAGATAATTCAAATTTAAAACCACAAGCATTCCTTTTGTTCTCCCTAGAGTAGAAAAATGCAATTTTGTAGGAAATTCAGATCTAGGCAGTCAAGTTATCCTAGAGTCTCAATGTTGGTACACCAGCTTGCCATGTGCAAGTCCATCAAAGTCTATTGTGCTGGAAAAGAATCTTCACCACCTGACTAAATTAACAGTAGCTGCTTTTTCCTGTACCTGCTGTACTATGCTGTGACAATTAAGGATACTTAAACTTAGTCTAGTGTGACACAGTACTGTAATGGGGACAGCGCCCACAGTAGCAACAGGAGAATATCAGAATAATGTTCTACCTCTGCCTTGACTTTGACTCAGTGCTTGTGCCTGCAAGATGCTTTGCTTATTTTGCCTTGAAAATGGCATTAGCAGGGAAGGATTCCACATAAAGGACTCCTGAGAAATGAAATTAAGGAAGTTTTCTCATGCTTTGTATGAAAAGATCGTTCAGCCTCATGCATGAAATTCATTTGAGTATCTTAAGTTTCCAAATAACAACTTTATTGTTTTCATGGCAGTAAGCCCCAAAGATGGAATTACAAATCCACTTCATAATTTGTCCCAACTGCACGTATTAGGCTCAAGTTCTTTCCAATCTGGGATATTATAGTAGATATTCAGTTATTTCAATTAAGAAATTGCTTTATAAGCCAGTTCTGAGCTAGCTCCAGCTTCAGGAAGTCTGTAATCAACAATATCTTCCAAGGAGATATTTCCACAACAGTCAAAAGCCCAAGGTAAAAGAGCCAGTGGGCTGGTACTTCACATCAGCAATGTAACTCCTCTATTGTTCTTATCAGTCATGGAGTGTGCTAGTGCCTTTGAAATAATTCATTTTGGTATTTTACTGAAGCTAGGAATACAAAAATAGGAGCATTTGTCACTGTTTTTTACAATTGTTTGTGGGTTTTTTGAAAAAAAGAAAAAAAAAAAAAAAAATCTGTGTTCCAGAAAGGCTTTTGGGACAGCCAAAGTGAAGACCAAGCCTAAATGATCCATCCCAGGTTTTACTCAATACTCAACTGCTGCTGGAACAGGACATTTTGGATATTTTGTCAATTCCCTGTAGATATTCAGCCAGGATGTATGTATGAATAATAAAAAACCTCTTCAACTTACTTGCTGCTGCAAAGTACTTCAGTTAGCTCTTTACCTGAAGTAATAAATCAAAAGCAGTACATTATCTGGGTTGCAATGCAGCTCATTCTTCTTTCAAAAGCCTGATATTTACAATAGAGGAACTCTTAAATATACAAACATTTCCCACTTTTACAAATACTACTAGTCTTCTAATTCACTTCAACCACAAATGATTTTGGATAGCCAATAGATCTTTAGAATCACTTTTATTTGCACTTCTGGCATAGTAATCTAATGTCCCAATATATTTACAGTAAAGGAATATGTCCTGAATACAGTTCTAAGAATAATTAAAACAGGAAGGTATTTGGAACTGTTCTAGTAAGATTTGTATATGAAAGCTATTTCTGTGGGCAGGAATATAAATGCTGTATTCAAGACTTGAATACCACCTTAAAAGTACTCAGAGCTAACTGGAATTAAGTTTTTTTCAGTAGAGAGGCAATGACTTCTTAGAGTCACAAAGTTACCTGCTACCTGTTTATTTAAATGGAGACTCTTTCCTTCCATAGCAGGATTAAATGGATGCCTCATTATAGCGTTAGGAAACACTATACTGATTTCAAAGCTTTGCTGAAGCTCTCGTTCCTGCAGGAGGCAGACAAAGGAAAAAATTGTAACTTTCATGGTTTCACTGAGATATCCGTGTATATCAGAAGAGCAATGCAGTCACTGACAAACACCTCTGTAGTGAGAACCCACGCTTTGCGTGTCAAGAATATGCAGCAGACACAGAGCAAAAGACTTGCCATAATATTAGAGCTGATTAGGAACTAGAATTCCAGTCTCATGGAAAATTCTCACATGCATTTTTGCCCCATGTTACAACAACCAACTGCAATTTCAGATTTTCTCACAAACCAGTTGTGAAAGCACTTAGCTCGAAGAGAAAGCTAGCACGTTGTGTTCCATTTCATTTCAATACTAAGCCTTTGAACAGTTGTTCTGGTCCATGTGAACAGTGTTTTGGGTGCCTGTGACCCTCTTTTCTCCTGGAGCCCGTACCCCTGCTGCACCCTGCCTCCCATGCCTGCAACAGAACAATCAGCAAAGCCCATGCAGGCACAACCACTGGAAGAAAGGGGGCTACCTATTGCAATAGAATCAATTGACACATAACAGAATAATTACAGGCCCAGAAGCCTTCAATCAATACTCAGGTAGACTGCCTGCACTACCTCTCTACATACTCATCCTGTAGATGCTGGTGTCTAATTTTTATTGCCAGATTAGGTTGAACAACAGGGTATTAGAACTAGGTTATGATTATAGCAAAGTGGAGGGAGCGTCAAAAATTGGAAATGCGTCACTTACTGTTTTCTTGTCTCAAAACCTTATGTCTTACCACCCTGAAAGGAGGAGAGAGCCAACAAATGAAATCTTCCATTGTGAAAGGACTGACAGGTCTGATCGTCATTTCTGCTTCAGAAATTTTTAAAATGCAGCATGTGAAAACATGCTGACCCTTGGGAAATAAGTGAGGCTGTTAAAAATAAATAGGTTCCAGCTTTTCAGGAAGAGTAGATTCACTAAGTGACGTAAAAACACCCAGCAGCTTGTCCCAGCCATTTCCCATGAGACGCTGCTGATTTAGGAAGAAATAGCAGCTCACACAGCTGCCTGGAAATTTAAATGCCGGGATGTTACATTTTGAATCTCTTATTCTTTTCCACCGCTCACCTTTGACACAGTGACAGTACTTTCACAGTCCCTCCATGCTCTCAGAAAGACCCTTNGAACCTTCACAGAACATCTCAGTATGCCTCAAAACATATTGCAAGATTGTAAGAGTCTTAGAGATATCCTGTTATTCTTGGGAAAAGTTTTATTTCATGAATAAAATAATCTTTCATCGTGTTTATTTTAGGGTTTTTAATTCTCTTGAAAGTGATGAAGTGTATTCTGGGTGTTGTCTCCACTTGCTCACCAGAAAGGGACCAGTGTTGTGGTACGACTCATTGGTACACAGAGGTGCAACGCGTGGTCAGCGTGAGCCAAGGCAGAGACAGATGAAAAAACAAGTGCTGAAACAGAAGTTTCCCTCTGAATGGAATTACTAGTTTTGCAGCCATTTCTACCAGTTACAGCAGACTATTTCTGTGATACTAACAACCCCAGTATTGGCAGTGACAAATAGGATTTCTTCATTTCAAAGCATATAGGTACATCTTTAATTCAAAGTAGTTCATTTTGGGCCCATATGGAAGATGCAGGGGTGAAATATTAAGTCATTTTAGTTAGGTAGATAGTTCTTCCAGTAAATATTTTGTGATTCATCTGTTTTCTCTCATGTTAATTCATCAGGATCTAGTTCCTTTACTGTTCTTAGATTTCCATTCACTTTTTTTCCCCAAAAAAATCCTGTTAAATCCTAACCAATGCTTTCCATGAGACAGAATGCATGAATTAGTGTTTGTTTATTAAAAGGAGCATAGGGATTACGTTGCTGGAACAGATTCTTTATACATAATCACTTCAACACGTGTCTTTCCACCCTGCTTACAGTAAGACTGCAAGTCATGTAAACATCTCTACAACAAAAAGAAAATTGCTAGTTAGTTTGTTGTACTTCTGCTCAGAGAGAATGAAGGAAGAATGTTTGTATGTATTCAAAAAAACCAAATTTATAGAAGATATAAAACCCTAGAAATATATGTCCAGAAACTGAAGGAAAACAGTATCATCCCAATCAGATCACCTTCTTGATAGGTAAGGAGTCAAATAAGTACCATAAGGCAAGATCCATCATCTTGTCATCTTGCCATTTGCCCTGAATAACATACACCCATCGCTGGACAAGCAGTAGAAACCTATTTCACAGACTAGGACCTTTCACAAAAAATGTCTCTCTTCAGACAATTCCTAGTGGCAACATCTAGTAGGAATAAGACAATCAAAAACCCACAGAGACATATTGAAATTGCACACCTCTGAAAGTAAACTCTGTGGCCTATAATTTTTACAGAAGAAAAGTTACACGCACAAGTGGGTCATCATACATACAAGGAATAGAAAGGAGCAATAACCAAACAAGACTGATTTACCACCCAGAAGAGCTTCTCTTGGCCAATTCATCATCACCTGAAACCTTCCCTTCTCAGACATCTTCCTCAGAAGAGGTAGGTACTTAAACACATGCAGTTGTTCCTGTCATAGAAAGATTGACATCGACTGCAATGATTTCAAAGGCTTGTGGTCCTATAGGAATAAGCAAGAAGCCCTCAGGTTAAACTAAATGCAATGGAAAGGCCATCAGAGTCTTGCTGTTGGCTTCAGTGTGCCCAAAACCTCTTTTTGTTTTTCTTCCATAGCCTGAGAGCTATTTAAATAAAACAGTGAGACAACTGCAGCTCTGCACATGGTGAGAAGCAGCAAAGCAGGCACAGCAAAATGGCTGAGCAACCGAAAAACTTAGAGGAGCAACTCATCTCCATACCTAGTCTCGCAAAGAAGTTGTTCTGCAAGCAGCACAGCTCGGGAAGCTGATTCCTGCTGGCACACTGTGAGTATTACTTCTTAACCACCTTTGCTGGCAGCACCAGTTCCTAGTGTGCCCCAGACCAGTGGAAGGTCAGAGATTGTCGAAACCTTCTTTCAGAGCTCACAGAAATGGAGCACTGGGGCTAAAAGCTATGAGAGGTAAGGGAACGGTGATGGATAAACAGATGGGGAGCTCACATGTCCTGTTTCCTTAGCAGCTGAGGCTAAATGGAACATTTCATATATACATATATAAAACGTGGGTAACTGGCAAGATTTTCAGTATCAAAAGAAGCTTGGCCCTTTCTCAAGAAACCAACTGGCTATTTGAAGTTGGCTGGTGTGGTTTTTTTCTCTGGTAATGACCTTAACAGTGTTCTTACTTTTACTAGCCACACTGGGCGCTAGTCTATCATACAGACTGAAGCTCTCAGTTCTCCAAGCAACTCTACAAACCCAGTTACCCACTGATTTCAACCTAAGATGTTGCATTCCCTCCTGACACGACCCTGTTGCTGAAGAAGGGTGGGGTGGAGATTAATCTGAAGCAGAAGAGTCTTACCAGCAAAGAGAGAAAATTGCTCAGAATTTGAAAGTGTCCCTTGTTTCACCCTGCTTCAGGTGGAGACAGTCCAAATCCACCAGAAAGGCCATTAACTGGAGCAATTCTACTGTAAGGGGCTTCACTGGTGCTAGATGCCAAAGAAAAATGTTTTCCAGGCCTTCACCACAGCTGGAGCATTGAGCTTTGAGAAGTCTGGCTTTGATTCACAAAAGGGTGTAAATGTCACAACGTTCGCTACTACTGGGGCCCCTAGGCTTTTTGATAAATTACTGGCTCATCAAATCTCTGACTCAGAGACAGGGGGCAAATAAGTGAGTCTGGAATTTATTGCTAAATTGGAACGTGAAAAAAAAATAAAATTTGAGTTTGTGGACAAACACACTTTTTTTTTTTTTTTAACTTTAAGAAGTTCACTTTTCCTCATTGCTTTAGATTACATATATCCCTGAAACGAAACAAATCCCTAACTTAAAATAAAAAATTCAGTCCTTTCCAGAATTATTTATTACTTTTTTGGAAAGAATAGAATCTATTCATCACATTCAGTGTGCCTTCTGATTGACCCAATCTGCTAGAGCATGAAAAATTCCCTCTGCCGTAACAAACAGACGTGAATGGGGCCAGTTCTCCTAAACTAACGAATACTTGCTCATCCCAAATAGTTACTTTTGAAGTTATTGATATTAGGAATAAATGAATGCCAAACCTATATAGTTTGTTACCTACTTTATCACACAGGTAAGAAATCAGGCTTCACCATCTGTTAGAACAAGTTATCCTCCCCACTCCCCAAATTAGATGAAGATTCAGACTTGTAACTCAAGTTTTCCTGCTTTGATCCAGAAATTGTGATGCAAGTTGCACTCCTTGCTCTGTCACTGACGGCACACCTGATTTTAATGTAAGTTTTTTGCCCAGGTTCCATGTTTGTAAAAGTGGGATGTCAGTCATTTTCATGAAGCACCTTGCTAAACAACACTCAGAACAGTGCTAAATAAAACTATCAAAAGTGTTCTTGTATCCTCAGCTCATCATTCAGCCTTAAACTCACCACTAAGTGTAAAATAGCCCTCAGAAGTTTGTGGTTTTCTATTTACATTAAACAGATGATATGCTGAAGAATTCACTTTAACAAAACAAATTTTAACGGAGTCCTCATTAAAGAAACTCCACATGTGGTTGTTATGTAAAACATAATAGTTTCATTTTAGCTTCCCCATCTCTGGGTGAATTTGAAACTTCCAAGTTTCATGCAATGTTTTATAAGGGCACTCAGGAAGTGCAGGATCTGCACTATTGTGTTACAATTGCAGTGTTATCCAGCTCAGTTCTCATTCTGTATTATATCGTCAATGAATCTGCCTCAGGAAGAGAGCACCTGCTGTTTCTGCACTAAATTTTAGTATTTGCCAAAGGAGACTGAAGCCAAGCTCTGAGTGCTTATAAGGACTTGAGCATCAGGCACCAGGGTAAAAAGCAATGTCTGAATTTGGGATATTAAATCTAGAGGAGCTTTTATGCTTGAGTGAAGAAAAAATACCAAACAAAATATTAGGATATTTTTACGTAAAGCCTCATTTTTCTCTAACTCTTGTAGAAGAAAATGAAATCTGACCTCCCTCTCTACAGAATAAGTACTGTACAAAGTCAGCCATGTCCATTTGGAATGTAAAATAAAGTAAGTAACATTTATGATTAAGGAACTTATGTACACAGTAATTGCTCCCCTATATCGGACCCATCAGCTTCAGAATGGAAGCAATAAAAACTTGAATGAGCAGTTATGAAGTGGCTTCTTAACTGGGTGATTTCTATTTGACTTCAGTTAGCATGTAGCTGATGTCCCATCCAAATCACTCTCACAGCTTTCCAATGCTCATCTTTGTAAAACCCAGTAGGAGAAAGATAAATGTATCTTTTAGAATTTTCTTTTAAAGTCAAGTTAGAAGTAAAATTTTAGCCTATGGCACAGGAAGCAAGCCTGTTAAATCTTACTTCAAGATACAAAATTAATGTATTTAGTTCTGTGGTTCTGTATTCAGTAACCAAGATGACGGTCATCAGGTGAACACACACGGTAAAGTGAATTTCAGCAGGATACCACAAAGCAATTGACCTAATTTTATAGTCAATGCAAGCCGGCATTGACTGTTAAAAAAAAATAAAATAAAATGAAGAGCAACCATGCAGAAAAACAAAATCCAAACTGTACTGTGTTTCTGTAAACTGTATTGTCACATAAGTAAGCATGCCGCTCTTCTGATATTAGCAAATGACCCACAGATGTGACTTTGAACATTTTACAAGGCAGGTTCCGTTTTATGCTATTTCATACAGTCTACTTCTACAGTTTTGGTCTCCTTTTAAATCACTGCCACTTTCTTACCTGCAAAGAGATACCTGCTCTTGTTCTCTTACCTAACGTCCCAGTCAGATCTGATATCTAGGCACATACATTGCTACAGTATTGAACTCACAAGTCAGCACTGGAATGCAATAAGCATGGATATTTCAGGTTACCTTGAATTGGACAGTTTCTCTTGTAATGTAAATGGAGGACCCTTAACCTATGCCTAGACACAACTTTGTCAGTCTTCCCTCTAGAATGTCAGCAATTACAAAAGCATCCAAGAATGTTTCTTGGATGTCTGTTTTGCTGGGGTTCTTGTTTGTTTGGAGGGGTTTTGTTTGTTTGTTTGTTTAGGGGCTTTTATTTGTGTTTTTTTGTTAAAGAGAGACATAAGAATATTGAATTCAGCCTGCCTACCTGATGAAGGGGTTATGATACTGTCATTAACTGATTGATCATTAGTCATTGCACTGTGGGAAAGAAGAGAAGGATAATCCTCTCCTTAAATCACCCAGTACGATAAAATTCTGCCTGTAAACAGAACTGCTGACCTGACTGCAATCTTACCTGGAATTGTCAGTCCTGGATCAGACACACATCAGTTAGATGTCATTCAAACACAGTGTGGAGGGCCAAGAACAGTTGGAGGAAGTTTAATCCATAAAATCTACACTCCGATGTTAATAATCTGTATAAAGAACATACAGCTCCTATTGCCATGCAGAAGACCCACCAGAAAACAGCTGCAAGTCGATGGCAAGCCAAAGCTGCAGCCAGCCATCTCAGGCTGCAGAATAGTTTAGTATAGTGAGACATGCTTCCTCACACTTTAACATGACTATAGGGTTGCTGGTCATCACTCTTATGACACAGTCTTCATTCTTTCATTGCCAGTGTGCACAGTAGAAAGACCAGGCTGAAGGGTCTGTTTGTTCTAACCAAGTGATCAACAGATGAATGCTGTGACAAGATAGCTTGCAACCATGACTGCTGGGATAGGAAATGGAAATTGTAAAGCTTGATGCCACATGAGTTTGCATTTGCCTCCAGCCAAGAGAGTAAAAAGGGAAAGAGGAGCTTTTCTCTCACTACTATCAAAAGCTTCAGCTGCCTTGAGTTACCAAAACCATAGCCTATAATTTCCTGGCCAAAACCTGAAACACTTTCCTACTGTTACCAAAACGTGTGCAATCTCTCCAGCGTACCTCAGTGGCACAAAACCCCTGCATATAACCCTTTGAGATCAAAGTGTTAAAGAGTAACATAGCCCATTTGAATATAACCACAGAAGGCAACCCCTTTTGGACAAGTGAGGCAGGGGTTGTGTGCTTGAGGTTCTAGGTATTGCATAAAATGTAGGGCTTGCCCATAAGGATTCCTAGGGTGGCAAAGATTTTTGGTCTCACTGTTGAAAGCAACCCAGCTAAAACATCTCTGCAAACTTTTAAAGCCAATATCTCGCTGGAGATAAGAGCACTCAAGCACAGGAAGGTCTTGTTCTTGGAGGCTACTCCGAAGCAGTATCTCTACACTTTGCGCCTATCCTTATTTCCTAGGCATCAGCTGTTGGTGGCACTTCGAAACACAACAGATCTAGGTCTGCCTTACTGTGTCTCTTTCTAGTATGCCCCTAAAAGCTGCGTGTCTGCTCACAGCTGGGTAGTCCACAGACAAGCTAGTCTCTGAAGAATGACCCTTGAAGTACACATGCAGCGAGTCACTGGAGCTCACCATAGTGAACACCATGGTATGTCTCCGTTCTTTCTGGACTTAACAATTGTATTTGACGTAGAGTGCAGGCACTTCCAGCTGTCTGACATCCAAAGCAGCAAGTGCTCTTCTGGGATTCCGCGTGCACCTCAGCTAGTCTTGGTCTTGTTGAAACTGACAGTTGAACCTGACTTTAGCATGACAGCCTCATGGTTAAAGAATTTGATTGCCTGTTTCCAAGGCTGAATACACATTTTAAGTTGCAGAAATAACTCTGGAAGTTACCAGTGACACTAGGATACAGAGTTATGTAGATTTTGCTTGGCTGTCATTTGATCTCATTGCTGCCTTGCAGCAAAACAAGTCCCGAGTCCAGGCCCAGCCTGGACACTTTCCCAGCTCGTGAGTTAGGGATGTAGCTGGAAAGTAAGAGACAGACCGCAGAAACAGCTGAACCCAGTGCTATCACTTCCTAGGGAGGAGTTGCAAGTAGCTGCCAAGCTGCTACGCAAGAGGTGAACATTGCTTCCTTTTCTGCCTTTTTGAATGAGAGTAGCATGGGCAGCTGTTGTTTTTTGTGCTCAGGTGTACTCCAAGTACAAAGGGGAGCCAACCCCTCACAACCTTTCAGTCAAACACTGCCTCAACTGTGAGTCATAAAGGCATCCCGGTTGTCATAAGGGATCCAGTTCCTTACACTTGGCTACTTGGGTGTGGTTTTTGCACATCCAGCTTCACGTGTTTAACATTTGGGCCAAACAGGAAGGAACTTCATTAGTTTTACACATCTCTAGTGAGGCAGCCATTGACTGTGGACCGTCTAGCTTGCTGTCTTCGATCTAGACAACTAAGTAGCACTGGAATCCTGCTTTAGGTGTCAAAACAACTGTTCAGGATCTCACTCCAAGAATCTTGAATTAATGGGCCTTTTCTGTTTCCTGTAAACTCACTTTGTAGAATCTATCACTGGAGAGGGAAACTAAGTCAAGGGTATGTTTCCGTTAACCCCAACCTATAGTCACTTGGAAACTGGCCAATAGCTATTCTTATTTATTTCTACTTACTGACATTTTGAAGAACCAGTCCTGGTGATATTTCAAAATACGAATAAGATGCTAAGTGCTTAGGCCTTACCCTACTTCACAAAAATCACAAAATTTCTGAGTTGGGAAGTAACTTCTGGAGAACATCTACTCCAAATCCCCTGCTCAAAGCAGGGTCAGCTATAGCAGGTTACTCAGGACTGGTTTTAAATATTTCTAAGGATGAATACTGCACAACCTCTCTGGGCCAGCTTCTCCGCTGCTTGACCACCCTCACCATAAAAGTTTAAATAGAATACCATGTATCCAGCACAGAATACTGCCTATTCCTCCTATGAGCCTTAGCACCTGAAGAGATTAGTATCCCAAAGACACTGGAAGCTACATATGGCAACACGTCAGAAAACACACTATCCCTTAAGGAGATGTGACTTCCCTCCCAGGGCACTGCTGCAGAACTGTCATAACCTGCACACAACAGGTAACTCCAGCCCCACCTCTGAAAGGCTTTTTCACATATCTGAGTGCCAGTTGTCCATGTGTCAGTGGATAAGCCGCCCTTTCCGCAGCCCACCCTTAGCTTAGCATATGAGTAGAAGTGCCTCCTGAAGAGGACAAAGCCCTTTACTCCGTAACAATATGGCAAGACTTGAATTTCCTAGATTCCCAGGATTTGGGGATTCTGCACATAAATGGGTACCAATATTGTAAGCCAGATTATGCAAAAACGTTAGTGTTACTTCCAGTTTTCCTTAATGCTGGAAACTATTCTAAGTTACAGGAAGAACTTCCTTAGGTGGGGATTGAGCAGCAGGGAGAGCTTGAACATCGTTTTATAACTAAAAGTACATCAACAGAGCAGTTTTTCATCAACTAAAACTCCTGCTTACTTATGGAACTTCCACTAGATTTCCTTTGGTGATGCAGTTATAGTTCCGGAAGCATATTGCAACGTTTTTGTTATCTGATCAGCCCTGTATAATTTACTTGATAGCACTTGTGTGCTTTCTTCACATTCCCCCCCTCCCCCAAACCAGTGCATTAATACTTTTTTTTTAAAAAAAAAAAAAAAAAAGCTTTCTACAGATTGTGAAAAATATCTTTTTGTTTCTTCCTTTTCTTACACTCTTCCCACACCATAACACTAGCTTATGCTTTTGCCTAACAGATACCAGCCAGGGTGCACCTTTAAAAGAAAATGAGCAATTCTGCAACTCTGTTAAAAATCTGGAAAGAAATGAAAAATACTTCTGCTGCCAGAGACCTGAGCTTAGTTTATGCTCCACTGCAAGCCTCCAGTTTAACCTCAGCTGGATTCACCTAGGCTGTTCTTGTCTAATTTTTCTGGAGAGGTACTGGGAAAATAAAATACCTGAAAAAGATGTACTGGGTGAAGCCATGTCATCACACAAGCATTTTCCTATGGTAACTTATTGCCTTTTTAAGAATCAATTTCCAGACTTTTTGCAAAAAGATACTAGAATATGCCAATAAAACAGATTTCTCTCAGCAAAGCAGATTCAGGCTTAAAATGGCAGCTGACATTATGTAGATATATATTTTAGTGATGCTCATACTGGGAAAAAATCAGGGAAGAACCACAGAGGAAACGAGTACATCACCTATAGCGTTATGTTCAGTAAGAGCCTCTTTCTCATACAGGTTACACAGCTGGTGACTGAGATAAAACAGAAAGAATATTGCAAACAGCGTGTGCCTTGCATGGAAGAGTCACCAGATTGTAATATGGTCTATTTTCTCAATTGTTGTACATTGCGAGTTCTCCAAATTGTGCTACAGCTTATTAACCAGAGAGGAAGGAGAACAATGGAAAAATGGATAGTTCGTGACCCAAATTCCTTACACTTTTTAAACCACTTTCCCCTTGAACAGAGTATCTGAAAGCAATATCCTGGCATGAGTTTAATCAAATTTAAAGTAGCACAGGCTAATCTTCTGAGGCCTGTTATGTCTGTGAGAAGTTATTTCTTTCCTTAAGCCCTGCTTCCCTTCTGGAAGTCTGCTAGTCAGGAAACAAGCAGGCAGCAGTGTCTGAGGCAGTAAATACAGCATTCACCCTACATCCCACACCCTGCCCAACCCCTCTGCTTACTGCTTCCCTAAAGAATACAACAGCAAACTCCACTAATGAAACAGATCTTTTCTTTTTTTTCCTCCGAGATAAAAAATAATGAACAAAAAGGTTAATAGTGGTGGTAACCTTCATAACAGACAGGCATTACAAGGTTTTGGCAGTTGTTTTCATGTGCTGGAACCAGAAGTTGAGCATTTAATATGATTTGAGGAGTCCAATTCGAAGGACCATTCTCCCTCTTTTTTAAGAAAAATTTTCCTTAGCACATGGATCCAATGCTGATATGCATCTGGATTTCTGATCATTAACTGAAATCTCTGGAAAGCCCCTAAAAATCCTCTTATGGCTATTTTTTTTTTTAAAAAAACAACTCTTTACCCGCAAAGCAGGAGCTGGTTTCTTTCTTTGTGCTCTTTTCTGTCTTAAAAAGAGTCAGTATCACCAATAGAACTTGTCTTTGGTTTCTTTGCTTTCTGTTCCATGAAGGAAGGCCAGGTGCCATTAAGCTTCTCCAGTGCTGGAGCAGCCAGGTGTCCTATTGAGTACTCGCTGCATTCACATTAAGTCTCTCCATGCTCCAAGGCTCAGTAAGACACACTACCCAGCGGCCACATGCTGCTGACTTGCAGTTTTCAAATTTAAGCAGCAATTTTTATCTTAGGTCTAAGACTGTATCCCAGTAGTATCAAATTCTCCCCTTCTATTTTAATGTGATTACTAAAGAATATACCTCAAAACCTAAAAGCAGTTCAATTAAGACGTATGGAGATGTATGTATGTACACAAAAGGACAACTGTCTGTCTTTTGACGTATCATAGCTTAGAGGATGCTTCTTTTTTCACATTAATCCAGGTGTCAAATCTAGGCTAGTCAAGGCTAGCATGGGTCTGCCGTAAACCTGAGGACAATTTAAAAGCCAAAAACCAAACAAGCCTTCTGCAATTTTGGGCCCATCGTAGCTCCGCTCAGAGCCACTTTCAGTGCAGAGCGCTCCTCATTGCTTTCTGAGAGACATCCTCACACAGAAGAAATTACAAACAAACAAAACACACATATATAAATATACACACACACCTATACACACATACATATATATATATAATCTGTCCCCTCGGAAACAGGGAAGGTTGTTTCCAATTCCTTCTCTCAATCTGCCATCAGTGAAACGAAACTTTCTGCACACACAGTTTCCCCTCCTCTGAAGTTTCCTTTTACTCTTTCAGCTCTGATTTCTGGGCTTTCTGTGCTGTTCTTTTCCCTCTAGGCATGATACTATTCGAGCTTCTCCTTTCCTCTTCTGTTCCCTTGCATCCTGCTGAGAACATCGCAGGAAGAATTATAGCCAATTCATCTGCCTGCCTGCCAATTAGAGGTATACTATGTCAGAGTCAAGTGAGTAAATACCAATAAACAATATGACAGCTATCCAGCCCATTTGACCCTCTGACAGTTTCCAGTGCTTTCCACTTCATTAAAATGAGGTATTAATAGAACAGATATGTTTCACAAGACACAGCACTGTAGTACTTTGGATCACAGAGCTGATTTTTATAACCAGAAGAACAGATTCTTTACAATGATTCTTTATATCAGACACTGTTAAATCAAAGTTTTGGGGGCATTTATTCTAAACTAATCACACTGGTGAGAGAATATTCTCCTCACTCATTCTTTTTAATATTTGATTATTAATACCTGGGATGGGAACCAGTTCATATTGTTTGCACAACATCACAAAGTCCAAGTCTGGATTTGACTAGCCAGATCCTCTTGTAAAACACAGTAGTTTACCAGACACTTTGCCAACAGATGCCTTAGACATAAATAGAAAGAACAGGTCTCTGCTCCAAAGCATTTGCAACTGAAGACCCCAACTCCTTATGGTGCATGGTGCCATGGAAATTTTGCTCATCCAGAAAGACTGTTACCTGAAGAAGACACAACATAGGAACAGAAGGAAAATGCACACTTCTCAGTGAGGTTCTGGAAGAGGCAAGCAACCAGACATGCAGTCTCATAAAGAGATATCTATCTCAGGCCATGGATATTTTTAACACAAGGCAACAATTTGACATAATTTATATTCAAGCAAGTTAAAACTATTCAGCATGCTCATATTTAATAGGTAATACAAATTGGTAGCTTTAGAAACTGTCCACTTGAATGCTGTGATTTTCTTTTGCAGGCAAATAACCTTATGCTGCATCCATTTCCTCATCAAAAAAAATGTAACCATTATTTCCAGCTTGCATGCATCTGATTGTCCACCCCTAAAATATGGATAGCTGAATTACTGGAGAAAGGCCAACCACTGCTCTAAGCTCCACAACCGAGTGTGAAGTGAGATATCAGCACCCCACAGCACAAACACTCACACTCAAACAACGGCTGTATAAAATAACAGAAGAGTCTCTTTGCTGCAGTAAAAAAAAAGGCAAGTTCCAGCATCTGCTGGCATGACTAAATAACAAGTGCAAAGTCTAGTGTGAACAAGGCACAGTACAAAAGAATGCTTTGTGAGTTTGCAGAGAGTGAAAGATCACTCTTTTCTGCCAAAATTAAACTACAGCAAGTAACCAAGTCAAAGTGCTTTCTTGAATATAGCTATTAGATAAGACAGTTTCTACTACCCCCAATCTTCTGGGAAGAAAATGCAGCTTCTCCCATTAATATTTCCATTCAAGCAGAATGCTAATACTGACTCACTACCAAAAGATCAAAGTTTACCTACAGAAACCTTGTGCCTGTTCCTGTAAGCCCCTCCTTTAAAGACTCCTGAGTCTCATTTTCTAAGAAGCTTTTCTCATGCTGCGGGACGCAAAACCACACAGTATTTTCATGCCAGCCATTCTTCAGCGGTTGTGCCAAGAGCTTTCTCCCCCACAAACACATTGCTGGAACTGTACCTTCAAACAGCCACTTTGAAGCAGCAAGTCCTGTAGCCACACACCCCTAGAAAGCAGAGCTCGTCATTGCCCAGTAGTTAATTGAAGCATTGATTCATGCCCCAACTCAGCCATCCTCTCAAATGAAACCCCAGTGTAAGCAGCAATTCCCTAACGAGGCACACAATCAATTTTTCCCCACAATTAACAGAGGAAAAACATGTGGTTAACAGACTTCCCTAATAAAATAGACAGAAAGCTATATTGAGTACTACTAAACAGGTTTAACTTACACGTGTTAAAAGAGTTCCAAACCACGATTCTCCCTGGAATAATGATACTTGTTGCAAAACTTCCATTTCAACCCTGTATACATGTTAAAGAGATTAAAACGAGTCATGCACTAAGTAAACCATGACTGCCTCACTGTGGATTCAAGCAATGCTTGCTTGCAGTAGATTGCTATTACTACCATAATATTAGCTTTTTGTTTGTCTCTTAGAAAAAAGTAATTGACAGTCGAAAAATCCAAGGTATTTCTGAACATACTGTCACAATATTTGTATTGGCTGACAAATAGCTTGGAATAGATGAAACAGAATAATCAGTTGCTCTTGGCTAAGAGAAAAAAAAAAAAAAAAAGAATCACAGCCATGCATCTCAAACAAATCTTGAAGTTTGCATTTCTGGTGTATATGTGGTTTTATTCTGAGATTTTCAAAACTCTCAATAGCTTTGCAAAAGTTCCATTTTAACACTGAATACTAGGCACTACGAGACCATTTACTTTCAGCCATTTAAAAAAAATCTACCTAGCAACTTTATTTCTATACCCGAGTTCACATTTCCTTCATCAGAATTTTCTGGTGAATTTCTCTCTTCCTTGGGAGCACAGACTGGCTGAACTCCAGCTTTGAACTTACTGGAGGATTTGCTTAAAGAAGTAATAGTTTGCATCCGATCAGATAGACAGCAACAAACCAGATCTTATTTTCACAAGAGAATGACATTCTAGCTCTCAGAGCATGACCCTTGCGTATCTCGGGACCCATTACTTACCACATGTAAGTCCTTTGAACCTAGTTCAATTTAAAGAAAAAAAAAGTTAAACTGGAGTTGCTGTTCCACAGACTTATTTCTAGATTTTTTTACCACAGCCTCTGCAGTATCCCAGGCTGCGTATGATAAAATCAATACTTTTGCGAAGCAGGGACATCATCTTATACAGATGACACTGGTACCTCGTAACATATCGAACACTTTGTGTTTTATGCTGAACCTCAGCATTGTAGCTGGGTGCTGTTTAGTCACTCTAGCAACTTCATACACAGTTCCAAAGGAATCATTTACAGAGTAACCTGAATTATGCAGGCAATGGTACTGTTAAATGCATCTCCTTAGCAATTCTTGTGTATGGCTTCTGCATGGAGACATAATCTGGTTACTGGATGCAATATTTAACCAGTCAGATCAACAGCTAATGCTAGCTACTGGTCATCAAAATACTGTACGTAATTACTGACAGATTACCTCTGCTGGCAAATAGGACACTTGCTCAATCCAAAATAGTTATTTCATCAACCTTTTTATGATATCTGTATTAATAAAATGGAAATGTCTCATTTCTGCTGCTATTATCATGTATTACGTGATATTATAACATGTTATAATTATAACATTTCCTTCAAACATAGGCCCTACTGCATTAAGCATCCAGGATTTGTATTCTTTCCTTTGGGGAATTTTGCTTGTGAACCTATACTTTTATTCAGTTTTGGAATGCAGAAGTTCCCTATGGAAAGAAGAATCCAAACCAAGCAAAACTGCTGAGGAAACTATCCATGAAATCTTTTGTTTTGAGCATTTCTGCGATTTAGCAGCTGCATCTAAACCAGGATCCATGGAAGGGGGCTTGCCTGTGCTGCAGTCAGGAGCCGTGGCACCCCTAGCACGGGAGCACCCTCCCAGACAGTGACCCCCAGGACTACCCAGGTACCCCCCTTCCTGGGTTCATCCATACCTCCATTTCAAAGCATTATTCCCCACACAGGCAAAAAGAGTCTGTTTTAACTGTGGGTTCCTGCCCAGCCCCGTTATCAACACCAGTTTCCATCTCCCCAGTCTGGCCCCCATGACCAACTATTTATCTGCAGTTTAAAAACATGACTAACTTTCGGGTAAAATTGCTGTATTACTTCCAAGTGCTCATTAAGAGGTCTTGTCTCGCCAAGAAGAAAGTAGTATATAAACAATAAAAAACCCTTGGGTGGATATATAACACTTTTTCAACCCCATAACAAGCTACTGAAGGGCCTAGAAAAGAGCTCATGGGCAGAAGCTCTGCAGTGACACAGAAAGCAGGACAGAGTGGCTCTAGGAATATTCCATGAGTGCTTAAGCTGAAGATATTTACCCACAAGCAGTTTCTCTCCCCCAGGCTCGCTCTTTCTGCTGATCCTTATTAATGTTATGAAAAGACCCAAAGAGTAGCCTGCATTGTCCTTGCATGGGACAAGTCTGAATTTTAACACTCCCAGCATGAAGTAATGAGATAATCTCAAGGGCTGCAATAGCCCCTGAAGCTCACAAGCAAGCTGGTGATCAGCATTCTCCTCAAGCTGTAAAAGACAATTACGGCTTTATTGTGAAAGACTAAGTATAAAGGTGAATTCTTTGTGGAGAAGAGAGATGAGCAAATAACCTCTCCTGTGTAACACTCACACGAGAAAAAAATATATCCAAGTCTTACCTCTCTGACTTTTGATTTTGCTTCTATTTATTTCAACTTCACTGAAGTCTACACCCTTTGCCAATAGGTAAACCCACCCATTCTCTTTAATCTGCTTTACTTCAGAAGTGCACATGTTGGGGGAAAAAGAGGCATTCCACACAGCACTTATAACTTTTTCCCCACACAATAGAACTAAGACTGGTTCCAGACAGACTCCTGAGCCTGTGCACCTACACCTTCCCATCATACCCAATGCTCACATTTATGTACACACCCTAAGGCACCTTGCTGGCACACACAGGGTCAAACAGAGGAGTGGCTGTCACTGGCATGCAGAAGCCACTTGATGAGGAGACCTACTCCAACTCTTCTGCCCAGCAAGAGTCTTCTTTGAGTCTCAGCTGTTTTCTCATCTCTGGGGTGTCTCCATCTTCCTGCTTACATACAACAAACAGAGCAATAGGTTCAAAAGCCTTTAGGATAATGCTGATCAGCAGATTGACAGGCAGCCAGTAGAGCCCCACCAGTGCTGTTTCCTCAGCAAAGGAGAGAAAACATTTGGGAAAAGTCATGCTAGATGGCTAGAACCTCAAATCTTGATGAGGAAGAAGAAAAGGGAGAAATATGCTTGAGGGATATTTTTTTTTTATCTTGCTGCTAAACATACACGTTTCTTACAGTAACCCTTTTACTAATATCAAAAAATCACTCCCTAAGTTTTATGCTCTGTCTTATGAGGAACAATAAATTCATAAGCAGCACTACCAGTGGAAAGCCAAGTAAAGTTTTTGTAGACCCAGGTATTCCATCCCTGAACAAATTCATACTTTTCCCACATATGCAAAGCACCTGTGGCCGAAACAGCTCCTGGAAGAAGCTCAGGGAGGAAACTCAAACATTGCGAGTCAAAGCTGCAGAAGGAAAGGCTTTTCTTCACAGGTTGCAAAATCTTTTCCTGTCTTTAAAAGAAAACACACACACAAGAACAGCACATGCTCACTCACTGTGAATGTAAATTAATCTCACTCAAGAGACACTTTGCCCTGATGTGCCTTGCTCTTCCCCCAGTCCCAAAAGCAAAACCTGCCCTGTGAATTACAACAAAATGATTGCTGAATTAATTGGTTTTGTTTTGAAATCCTACCCTGGTTTTCCAGGGAAAAGGGGTTGTTGTCCATTTCCACAGACAGCTCTCTCCTCTGGAGTAGAGACTAAGAGCTCTCTGTCCAGGGAGCAGCACGTGGAACCTGTACGGAGGGGAAGTGTTGAGAGGATGTGGGAGCAAAGCAAGGATAATTAAAAAACCAACCAAACGAACACACAAAACACCAAACAAACAACACCACTACATACCGGTCACAGAATCAGGGAATACCAGGTTGGAAGGGACCTCAAGGATTGTCTGGTCCAACCTTTCTTGGCAAAAGCACAGTCTAGATAATATGGTCCAACACCCTGTCCAGCTGAATCTTCAGTGTCCGATGTTGCGGAATCTACCACTTCTCTGAAGAGATTACTTCAATGGCTGAATGTTCTCACTGTGAAAAATTTCCCTTGTGTCCAATCAGAATCTCCCCAGGAGTAACTTGTACCCATTGCCCCTTTTCTATACAATTCCTTGTAAAAAGGAAATCTCCATTCTCCGTGTAGCCATGCTTTAAATACTGCAATACGGTGATAACGTGTCCCCTAAGCCGCCTTTTCTCAGGGCTGAACAAGCCCAGTTCTCTCAGCCCTTTCTCCTATGGTGGCTTCCCAGTTCTCTAATCATCATTGTGGCCTTTCTCTGGACCCTCTCCAGCCCATCCACATCTTTATTGTACAGTGGGGACCAGAATCAAACACAATATTCCAGGTGTGGTCTGACAAGCATAGTAATCATTACACATAGAAGACAGCATTTTTTGTGAATGACATAAACCACATCTTTAACAGTTTATGGAGTGGAGCAAGAGCAACACACAATTACAAAGTCGTCTACAGTAGACTTGATCTTGCCTTTTTTTTTTTTTCCCCCCTGCAGAGATTAGAAATGGCAGCTTCTTGGGCAGGCTGCCACTGGCACAGCTACTCAACATGAATGTGGCCAACCTGACCAGGTTGTATCAGAATTAAGCAGTACCCACACCGTGTGCCAAAGGTGCTCTGAAGCAGCATCGTCTGTTTGCTTTGGCGAGGAGGCTGTGCTAAAGCTTTGGGCTGTTCTGCTTCAAGGAGGGAAGAGGCATTTCATACCCAGCCCAGCAGCACTGCAGGGTGGATGTAAAGCTGGGCCAGTGGCACAGCACTAGGAACCATCCACCCAGCCCAGAGGAGCACAGAATAACCCTAAACAGGCAGGTACCAGTATGACCTGTTGCTGGCGTACATCTGACTGCCTAGACAGATTTCAGCAGTTTATCCCCCAATGTCCTTTTCTCCTACTAGAAGGCCGATGTGGCAGTGTGCTGTCAAAAACTTGGTCCTAAGTCTGATTCCACAGTAGGTTTCACACATCACCCGTCTGCCTTCCAACATCTTATTTAAAATACAGTGATAAGGGTTGAGGATTTGTTCACAAGAAAGCTTTGAGCCCTGGCAACAGCCTAGTGCCCAGAAAGCTGGAACATCACAACCAGCATGACAGCTGAAGAACTGCAATGAAAGCATGAACTAAAAAAACAACACCAGGTATGGTGATCATCTGCTTTAAAGGAGATTTTACAAAATGAGAGAACATTGATACAGGTTTCGTGTGTGCGTTCATTACCTGGCCACTAAATGCTGCTAGGACCATTTAGTTCATATATCTTCTCACCTAGGTCACAAAATTATATCCAGAGCTGTTTTCTCCGCAAAAGCAGCTATCTTTTCTCTGTACAGTAAATAAAAGAAACTAAAAAGTTAATATTAAAATACATAATCAGATTCCAGGCAGCTTTTAAACTAACCACATACTTATCCAGCACAAAGCTATGCAAGTTATTAGACAAGTATCATCTTACTTAGCTGATCATCTATCTATACTTTAAAAAACAAGTGCTTAGCCTCAGAATGTATTTTTATACAGCTTTTGCACTGAGGAAATTATTTGTTTGCTGGTGTCTTCACCCCTACCAAAATAGAGATTAAAACTGCATAAAAATGCAGTGAGTAATGAATACATAAGTGCTTTAATGGTCAAGCCCTGTATAAAAAGAGTATCTGCTAACAGCAAACATCAGTTCCCCCATTCCTGAATTGCTCACAAACATCATTGTCAAGGCTAAGGGGAATCCTCATACATTCTCAGGGACAGGTACTGAGTTAGAAAACTGCTGTACAACACAGAAATTGTACTTGCAGTGACTCATCTCTGCCTCCTAACCTCATGTCTCAGTGTAACACCGTTTGGTGAGACGATACATTTGCCTTTTGCAAGAGAAAGATCTCTATCTCCTGTAAGGCAAAAATAAACAGCCAGAGCAGCACAAAGAGCTGAGCTGGCTGAGGACTGTTCCCTTCTCATCCATCACACCATCCTCCCCATACTTGCAGGATTTTTTATTATTTTTAGCTATTATTATTATTTGTTTAAATCTCTAAGATGTTTCTTTCCAAACCAGAAAAGCTTCTGGTGTAGCACTGAAGGGCCCAGAGGGAAATCCTTTGCTGCAGTTGACACCAGACCAGAAAGCCCAGCCCAAAGGGGAGCTTCAGTCTCCTCTCTCATGGCTTTTTGTCAGCCTAGCAGACCAAGAGATACAAAAAGAAAGGACATATTTTAAGTGTACTTGATTTAAAGTAAATAAAGCTGGAATGTTCACATTTATTAACAGACTAAGACTCAGAAAAATGAAACTAAATCTTGGCAATTAACCAGTGCAAGAGATGCCATGCTTTGCCACATTTATGAAATCCTACTGAAAGTGTGTCATCCAGCCTTGGCTCACCTCTCGTCTTTAAAACTCCAGTCAAAAGAGATTTAAATGGTCAAGGAAAACACATAAATGCCATTAAAGTTAGAAAGGACAAGACTTTCAGCAAGGCAATCCTGGAAGTGCTGCCTCGGAGACAGAACAGCTGTATGAGTGACCGAGGGAAGGATTCACAGCAGTCCATCACATGTGAGACAGCAACAGCAGGAAACAGCGACCACAACACAGGCAAATCTGAAGTTACTGCTCTTGCAGCTTTCGTATACGAATTTTTAAAACTACGTTTAGCTTTGTTCTCCTCCTTGTTAGAGTATCTGAAAACCTACACAGCACTGTAAGAACCAGTAGTATTTCAGTTGCTAACATACAACATATTAGTAGCAGGGGAAAAAAAAAGGGTAGCAAGTGACAGCCAAAACACAAAAGGCAGCTTTTAAAACTTTTAATGCTGCTCTGCCAAAAGCAAATAGAACAATTGGTTTCTTCTGCAGCAGCATTTATTCACAGGGCAAATTTGAGGCTGGTTCACACAACGGAGTTACACCCCAGAAATGGCAAGCCCGGTGTGTTTTAATAATTAATACACAGAATGTGCTTGCCTACCAATCAATTTACATCGGCCTTGAGCTGTGCCAGGCCACGCTGCACCACTGCGATCGCACACGCTCGGGAGCAGGAGAGGAAAGTCTGTCCACAAGAGGGAGTCCACAGACCAGCAATAGCGAAGCCTCTTGCTCTGTGGCAGGTGTTCCCCAGCAGGCTGGCACAGCCCCGGCTCAGAGGGGTGTTCCTGCCCCCCATGGACTCCTGTCCTCCCTCCCTTACACTGCAACCTAGAAAGTGTCCTACGAGGGGTGGAAGGAGACGAGCAGAAGGGGACCACGGGAGGAAAGAAGCACTTTAAAGAGAGTAATGAAGTACCCCGTGGACGTGCTCGCTTCAAACTTCTGAATCCAGGCGAAAAATGGAGCAGGCGGATAGAAAAATCAGGTTAAAACATCAGGTTATTTGTTAGATGCTTTTTTGAGTATTTGATCTAGCAAAAGCAATTGTTGTGATGTTGAAGGAAGGCAAAAAGGAGGTGTTTCAGCTGTGGCTGGTGAAATTCACCTGCAGCAGTAGCCCAGGAGGCCTGATGCTGCAGCAGAGCTGTCTGTCAGTTAAGTGGTTCATATTAAGTGAAAGATGCAAAAGAAGGAGCATTTATTTTTAAACATTTCCTTATTGGAGCCACCCCAATGCTCTGTAACCGAGGTCTGAGCACAGAAACTGTCTTGTGCTCCACAGGTAAGACTAGTGACACTTTTATTAGTGTTACTTGCTGTCCAACAGGAGGTACTTTGTCACAAGCAACCTGATTGACCTTGTTCTAGAAATAACCAGTGACATTTTGGTGGTGGAGAACGAGTGCCAGAAGCTGCCTCCTGACCACCCACTCAGGTGTATGACAGCCCAAGGAAGGGTTCAGCTGCAGTGCTCATTTCTGAGACTTAATCACACAGATAAACAAAACCCCTCCACACAGCCTCCTCACAGGCTGGCAGGCCCATTAGCAAATGCTGGTTTGAACTTTCCCATGCTAGGACAGCATTCCCCAGCAGCAGGAGCAAGCTGGAAGCTCCTGCCCAGCTCCGCTGTTGCACCTCCACTTATGCTTACAAGTCAGCTACTTTCACCCAGTAGTAGCTGTGAACCTGTCAGCACATCCCATGTGGAATTCACTCTCCAGCCGTGGGACACAGCAGGACCTTTTCCTCCTCCTGGGCCAGGTTGTGCTTCCAAAGCAGGAGTCTCCAGCTGAACAGTGGAAGGGGCTTTGCCTTTTCCCAGCCTCTGCCTCAGCTCATTACATGTACCACTACAGGCATTGAGACACTGCCACAACACAACCCACACACTAAAAAAATATTTAAAAATTAATGATCAGCAATGTGACTTTTCACTTTTAAAATGTTTTCTTGAGGTCCAGGTGGTGCCAGTACGTGGAATATGACATACTGTTCTCCAAAATGGGGAGAGACAGGGCTACACACAGACCTGACAGTGGCACAGGCTGCACACATCAGGAACGTCTTCATCCCTCACAAAGATGTTCTGCAGCTGCTTGAAGCTCAACTTCAGAGTCACACATGGAGATTGCATAGTCAGTTCTTTCCCACACAGGGAAGATGGGACTTGGGGTGAGGAATCATCATTTAGGGAAGGCTAACCTCCAGCTTTCTGTCGACTCAGGATCAGCATCTCAGCTGACACTACCTTCTCCACAATAACTGCCTTAATTTTATTGCCTCTAAATACTTGCCAAGTGCCAACAGTAGCACCCTGGACTCTACGGAAACTCATCACAAGGAGAAAGAGCAAAGCGTTTCTACAAACATTTCAGGGCAATGCAGTCTGCAGAAGGAGATCTCTGCACAAGGTCTGTTCTCCAAACCCCAGTTTCAGTCCAGATCACTTCCTCTAGCAATGCACCAGAAAGCAGCACAGAGGACATTGCAGGCAAAGAGAATGGGGTGAACGTGGCAGCACACACCTGTATGCTCAGGGAGACCATCTCATCGGCAGCAGCACACCATAACCTGTTCCAGAGGGACAGAGTAAGGACTAAAGCAGAGATGAAAGTGTCTGTCAGAGACTTGGAAATTGCCTTACCCAAAAAAAAAAAAAAAAAAAAAAAAAGTAGTTGTGTGCAATTCTTTTTCAAAGTTCAGGGGGGGAATGCACATTTTAGTGATAAATTTCAATCCTTGTGCTAACTGGGACCACCACAACCACATAAATCAGAGCTGAAATAAAACTGAGGAGGAGTAATGACCATTTGATATCAAGTCTGTCAAAGTGAATCAGACCATACTGACAGCCTCCCTGAGCGTGTCATCAGCCGAGCTTCACTAGTGCAAGTTCATACAAGGAAAAAGAGAATAGTACACCCCAAAATCTGGCCATCTGTAAAATCACTTCTGAAGCCCTCTATGAAGAGCAAATGAAGTTTGCATTATTTGATTACCTAGCAGCAGAAATTCAACAAAAAAGGGGTTCCTTAAACTTATAAGTTACTTGGCTGATGGAGCGTTGTCACGTATCCACTGGCCAAAAAGAAAAAAGAAAAAAAGGCAAGTCAAAATGAAAAGTTAGTCTTGTTTGCTGTCAATGACCAGCTTAAAAATACAAATCCAGTCTTCTGACAGGCAATTTTTAAAGGGCTGTTTAATTGCTACCTTTTTTTTTGACTGTCAGTGTGTTTGCAGAATTCCCTGGCATTCCCTGACAACAGCTCTGTGATTTTTTCAGAAGCAAGTGCTTTCAAGATGAACATCATTCCTCACCTACATATAAAAATGTGCTTGTAGGTTAAAAAAAAAAAAAAAATACACAGTAGAGAGTCTGTTGCATGCCCAGCTGCCAAAGTTTGTCTCTTTTTACTCTTCCTGGAATGGAAGGTGTTACCAGCCCCATATTCAAGTTAGCGTCCACTTGCTGAGTATTTTTAGTGTTCTTAAAAACAACCCTAGCTTAGGGCAGTCACACTTACTCCCATTAATTTTATGTTAACATCTGCACCATGAAAAACCCCGTGACACTGTGTCATTGCTCTTTATGCACCATAGAAGAGATCACTATGCTCACTACAAATATTCCACTCACAGGTTCAAGAAAACTTCCTTAAATAAAAGATGTCCAAAAGTTACAGGACTAATTTTCTCAGGTTTCCAGTCTGACTGACCCCCTTCAACTGACATGTCTCACCCTAGGTAGGTCTGGTTTTCCCCCTTCCTCTGCACAGATCCCTGAGCTCCAGCCCTGCAAGCATCCCAGAAGCAGCTGCACAGCAGCTGAGGTGCCACCAAAAGGTGACAGATTGTCCAGCTACTAAGGGCATAAGAAAAGAGTGCATCCAGTCCATGGCTATTTTGCAGGGGGGTTTTGTTGGGTATTTTGTTGGCTTGGTTGGTTCTTGAGAGAATTTGTATGCATCCAAACCAAATGAACAGGAACAGCCAGAAGTTTCCACTAGCCTTGATGGTAAGACTGCGTTTTGTTCTGTGGAAACATAAGATGACTACAGGAAATGCAAAATCCTACTGCTGGGGCGAGTGGAAATTTCTGTCTTTTCACTCCCACCCACTATAGTCAACACATATCTGGGCAAAGTAGTAGCAGATGGTGGAAACTCATATGAGCCATCCATATATTAGTAAGAGAGAGGCAATCAGAACACCAGGCTATCCTAGGTTACAACTATTGCAACTGCATCTTACACAGACCATACGCCTTTGGGTGTAAATTCAGGCAGAGGACACAACAGAAGACACTGCTTCTAGCATGTTGAAATTGAAGTTTTCATGTGGGAAGTTCTCAGAATGATTAAAGTTTCACAATTACTATTATTAATGTTGCATTAAGATGAAGGACGGCAAAACACATTGATTATGAAGTTGCACACATTCAGTACAGTGCCCAGAACCCAACTTACCAAGCCCAAACCTTTTGCAAAACAGTGTCAATAATTGCACAGGGTAACTAATGGCAGCCACCTTGAATCTAAAAATAATGTGATATTCGTGAAGTCAAGCTGAAGCGAAGAAAAGCTACTAGCCTATTTCAGTTTCTCTTAGAGAAACCTCCTCTTCTGGGAGCCATCAGACTTTCTTGCCACTGAGACAAGGGTGATTTTTGAAGGTGGGCAGAACCTACATGTCCCAATTACCAGCCAACTCCCCTTCAGTGGGGATGCTCCTTCCTCCCTCTCCAGCACTGGCAAGTCAAGCAGCCACCAGCTTCACTGCTGCCTCCACATTAGCAAAAAAAGCAGAAGCAGCAGCAGCATTTTCTCCACCCAAGGCAAGATATGCCTACAACAAGGCTCATGAAGGCTTTACCTTTTCCAGACCACAAACTTCTTGGCAGAAGCAATCATTAATTAAGTACATTAAAAAGCACCAAGACCACACTGCAGCAAGCTGCCCTTCTGGAGGCTGAGCCGTAGGGCAGCCCACAGCACCACGCTGCATGTTCTGACCATCCCACCACAGGAATATGGCCATGCAGCAGCTCTATCCCAGGAAGACATAGTGAAAAAAAGTCCTCGCCAGCCCACAGCAGC
Organism: Pampusana beccarii; assembly: GCA_013399365.1. NCBI lineage: Eukaryota > Metazoa > Chordata > Aves > Columbiformes > Columbidae > Pampusana > Pampusana beccarii. Next base: position 77,464 of record VWYH01001204.1, on the reverse strand, counting down.
TCATTCCTCCCAGCAACATCAGTCCCACAGCATAATTCCAGCCCAGGAGTCCCCCCGACTCCTACCTGCAAGCTCCAGGCTGGCTGCTCGTAAGACAAAGAGTGGACTCACCACCATCCTGCACATCCCAAAGGTATCTGCAGTTCCCTCTCTTCCCCACTAGTGAATCAACCTCCCACATGATCAGCCAGCTATGCTTACCCTAACTAGAGTCACCTGCCTGCCGCCCCCCTGTCCACAGGGGCAGGCCAGCCATGAGGTGGGTCTGTGGTGCCTGTGCACCAGCCCCACTGCTTTAATGCAGCCCAGGTTCTGCAGGGACAGAAGGCCTTGAGTGGTGGGTCATGAGTTGTCCAGCTTGCACTTTCTTTAATGGCAGTCCAAAAGTAAAGACACAGTTGACAAAAATCTGCTGTGGATCTGAGGCTGAGAGATGTCATTAATGCAAAGCAGAATGGAGACATCCCAAAGGACAATTAGGGAGCAATGGAAGTGGAATAAAGCAGAATCAGACAAGGACAAAGTCATAGTCAAGATGCTAATAATAATATTTTCTGCCAAAAGATGGGACTCTATTAGCAAAAAATAGCTACAGAAAGACTTGGATCATCACGAGCAATCACAGGTGTAACTCTAGGTAATGAAAATGTGATTTTCAAAGGTATCAAAAGGGTGAGTTTCAGTGCAAATATGGAAGCAGCACACCATTGCATAGGCTCTTCTGCAAATCCATGCATTATAGCATGTATACTCGCGGTCCTGCTTTCATCAAACCGTAAAGCCACCAAGAGAGGGAAAGCTACCCAAGAAAAAGGGTTTTTATAACCTATTAAAACAGAGGCATAGTAATCACTGTTTAACAATATATATCATCTTAAATACTACCAAGGGAGAAGAGCTATTTCAGCTGGGAATAGGTTTTGGCTCAAGAACAGATAATTAGAAGATGATTATAGATAAATTTCAGCTGACCATTAAAAGATAGCTCCTAAGCATTGAAAAGAAAGGAAACTGCATCAGTCTCCCAACAAAAGAAACAGCACCACTTGCCACAAGCATGCACAAAAACCTCTTCAAGATCTCACCAACTGGTTTTGAGACAAATCGTGGTGTCTTCCTAGAAGGTCTCAGTGAAGGGATTGTCTATAACTAAGGAACTGGATTCAAGAGGCCCCTTCCAACTCTATATGGTATGAGTCTGGTAACATGATAAACTTGATAAACATGAGCCAATATGTAGGCTAACAGAAGCTCCATCTGTGTATGGGTGCTTTGCTGTGGTTCCCAGGAGTAAAATTAGCAGCATCAACTTGGGACAACAAGGGAAGAAGATGAATACGGAGGACAGAAGGATGAATTTTGGGAGTGGAAAAGCGCTGGTGGCTCCAGGAGATCCCTGAGAAGGCCTGTGGATTTTCTGTTTACAAAAGCAACTGCTGTAGCCCATCATATAACCTTGGGCTTTAAAGTCCACAATGTCCAGATTCTTGATATCACAGTGGTGTGTGCAGTGGAAGAACTTGGGTTTGGATTTATTCTTGTCTTCTCAATGAATGTTTGAAGTTTTCAGAAATGAAGGCATCTGTAAGCTGCTATTAGACTCTATAAGAAATATTGGGACTGCACCATGAACCACCCAGACTGACTCCCTCATTTTCTTTATCTCAGTTTCCAAAGGCACAGAAATCCAGGAGCATCTAAAGCCAGACTCTCTGAAGAGGAAATTATTTTCTCCATGGATCTAAGCCATTAGAATGGATCTGTGTGTGATTTAAAAAACATACATGTTTCTGCTTATTGTCCTTACACCTACGTAACAATGTTCATGGCAGGTTTTGTGGGGTTTTTTTTAATATATTTTAGTTGCTTTTTACTAATTGGACTATTGACATCAGTGATGCAGTAACTTAATGTGCATTGTCTCAACTCACAGATCTGATTGACATCTATGGGGGAAGAATCAGGCTGGAAGCAAGTGTGGGAATGCCTAGTCTCACATTTCACTCCTGAGGGGGATCGAGTATCCACATGGCTTTTGCAGACCAAGCAAGACATTTTTGCACAATGGGGCTTAGGGGTCTGCAGAGATTTTTGCAGCTGGCGACTATTAATTACCCAAAGGAAAATAAAGAAAGGAAAAAAGCATTAAGGTGCTGAGATGGTAAACAATATAGGTTTTCTAAAAGCCCTGAGCATTTGCTGATGGGTTAGTCCCTGTGCATTTGGACCTCTCCCAGCCGTGCAGTCATCTCTATCCCCAGTGTTTGTCTGGCATGCAGCACAGTGGCAGGAGTGGAGGAGAGCCACGGTGGAGCCGGTACAGGGAAGCCGCAGAGCCCTGCTTGCCGAGGGGCTGGCTGAGGTGCACCATCTCACACCAGCCTTCCTCAGCGTTTGGAAATGTCAGATGCGTTTGTGCCCCCGCCTCACCTCTGCCATCAGCCCCAGGGGTGCGCTAGCAGGTGACTGGGGTGGGAGCACAGCACAGCACAGCCCTGCTGTCACAAGCCCACGGGTGAGAAAAGCCTCTTCAGATGAGTCACACGAAGTCCATGTGGTTTTCATGCTGTTGAGTATCTGTAGAGTCATCTGGGTCTGACTGCCCTGCTCCTCCAGCAACTACAGTATTTGTAAGGTGAGGCCGAGGTGCCTTTGAAGGCTGCTTGGCCACATGAACCCAGTAAGAGAAAAACCACAGTTCAGGAAGAAGATGGTGGAGAGCAGGTGTGAGAAGATAGATGTTGAAATGTTCGGCCTGCTATAAAGCAGTGTGCAGCTTGTGCTCAATGCCATGAAAGGTTTCAGTTTCTTTAATTTGAAAGTATGGGAGGAAAAAAAAAAGTCACAGCAAAAAAGCTGATAAGGTAAGATCCATCTGATACCAGTGTTGAGCTGCTTGGAGATGTATAATGCTGTACCTATGAAGATCATGTGTGTGTGCTTGTTCTTCAGGCTCAGAAATCTTTTAATGGCAATTAATTTATTTTAATGTTAATCTGCTTTTGGCTCAAGACCTAAAACAAGTAGGCAAGTATTGAGCAGCAGAGAAGTTACCTGTATGACATTGCCAAGGTGGCCCAGAACAGTTCTGTCTTTCAGGACCCGGAGTTCAGCTCCCAGATTAGCATCATGTGGTCTTCCAGACATTAGAAAGTTCCTGCCAGCTTTAAGTGCACGTCAAAATGGTTTCACAGGGGCCTCCAAGGCCATGCATAAAACTACAGCAGTTTGGGGAGTGGGCTCCTCTGCTTCACAGCCAGAAGGTCCCAGCTAAATTAGGTTATAAATCTAATAAATAGCCCCAACTATTTTTGACCACATGGGCATGGCCAGCATTTCTCCAGTACAAGCTCTGCAAGAACTTGAGAAACAGCTGACCTCTGTGCCGGGCAGCAGCTGTGGGTCGTTCTCCACAAAGGTTCTTTGGAGCAAAGACACCCCCAACAGCAGCCTGCCTGTCAGGGGACATGCAAAGGGATATCTTGCAGCCCTGGACTCTCTCACACTTTATGGGTGCCTTCCCCTTTCACTGCATGGCAGACTGATCACCTTCTTCCCCTGAGGTGTTTGCTTTGAGGGTATCACTCTGGGGCAAAGGATGAAGCTGCTCCCTTCATGACATGTAATCGTAGAATGGTTTAGGTTAGAAGGAACCTTCAAAGCTCATCTAGTCCAGCCCCCTTGCAATGAGCAGGGACATCTTCAACCAGATCAGGTTGCTCAGAGCCCGATCCAGCCTGGCCTTGAATGTCTCCAGGGATGGGGCATCTGCCACCTCTCTGGGCTCCTCCACAGACTGTTTCAGTTCTCAGAAGTGACACCGGTTGCAGCTACCACCCCTGACCACCCGTCAGTCAGGAATTTACCAAAATAAAAAGGGAAAAAAAAAAAAAAAGGCAGAAGCAGATGAAAAGAATGTATGCAGCATCTCAAGAGATCCTTTTAGGTTCTTTATGACTAAATAATTAATTTGGTTACGAAGAACTCTCTGAACCTTCACCCACGGCTGGATGCTGCTGTACAGCAGAAGCCACTTGTGAAACTGCACCACAGAAGGTCAACAGACTGTAGGTTCAGTATGTCCGACGTGCATCTGCTTCACCCTTCCCACCACCCCCTACAAACTGGAAATAAACCATTAAGTTCATTTAAGAATCTTTAATTTTTTTTCAATTTAAATTATACTTCCTAAATACAAGTTTAAAAAAACCTCACAATGAAATACGTTGCTAACTTCTACAAAATAGTCTAAATAATAATGCACTTACATCATTTACAGAATTTACTTTCGCAATAAAATAGGAGCGCTTAGATCAATATTTACATATTGACAGAGAACACGGTCATGCAGCCATCTGCTTCTGGTGCTGTCTCCTGCTGGAGAATCTCCAAGAAACCACAGCCTGCAGTTGCACACAAATCCTTCTGCAGGGAGAAAACCCTGCCAAAGTCTTTCCAGTTGCAGAGACGTGCCCATAGGGTGCCAAAGAAACCAAAATGGTGGCAAATATTTGCTTTTCATCCTAAAGCTGCCACTGTAGCACGTGAGCACACGTTGATGAGATATATAAGGAATTCCCTGATAGAGATTTTTGCTTTGCTATATTAGGCACTTCAATACAAAAGTTCTTTATTATGGCTTATGCAAAACAATTTGCTTTCCTTGGGATATGTACTTGCCAAAGTCAGTGAGAAAAGAGACATGTGCAAGGGCAATGTTTTGGATTAGCCTGCATTAGAAATGTAGATCATATTACTCGATATCAGTCCTGAAGGAAGTATTTTATCAGGACCTGATCTTTCCAGCAAGTCAAGCAGACAGTGTATTTTAAAGCTTAGTATATCTGCACTTTTCCCCCAAATTAATGGTAAATAGAGCTTTCACTCTTACAATAAGTTAAATACTTACATCCAATGCTGTTCAATGTGCCATTGGGTGACACATCCCACGTATGATTGTCTTAAAAGAGTACACCATAGGCTGAGGGATTATTTACATATCTTAACATGTAGAAAATAAAGTTGTAATTTACCAAATAATAAATATAGATCAACAGAGTACAATATCGAAATAAAATAAATTAGGATGATTCTCCAGGTTTTGAATTCCCTCCCTTAAGGTCTGAGCCAGAGACCACTAAAAAAAAAAACAGTAATGTTTTTCCAATGGCTCAAAAAGGTTTTGGATAAGGCTCCTTATTAAGACACTGGCTGTTTGAAATGCATTGCTTACCCAAGCTGACAGGTATTGAAATCTATATGATCAAACAGCAAAACTTACCTCTAAAGGAGTCTTTGGGGTAAAACGATATAGACCAAACATTAATACCGCATTTATTAGGAAGAATATAGTTCTTGCAGATTGTCTCAACGTTAATTAAGCAGCAAGGAAATAAGCATACACTTAAGAACACAACGTATTTGTGAGGCAAATACGTATTAGTGCACATGATTTTCCAAAGCTTCACTGCTCAGCTACATTTGTGCATATTTCAGAACTCTTCTAACTAGACAGTTAATAAAACTTCTCATGACTACAGCTAAGTTTGCCATTAAAAAAATATTAACTGAAAAACGAGGAGTAACTCACTGAAGAAAGTTGTCCAGATGAGAACAACGCCAAACTTCAGGTCTGAATATATCAGAACATTGAGAAATTTTGAATCTAAGTCAAAGTTTTAAAACTTAGGTCTACCAAAATTAATAATTAAAAAAAAAACAAACACCAAACAAACAAACAAAAAACTTAAAAGCAGTGAATCTGCTCTCAGAATTGCACACTCACCGGGTTTGTAAACTCTACATGAAGTCAGTGATGTACTGTTCACTGTAAGAGGTATAATGTAGATGCTCTATGCAAAGCAGTGCAGATGCTTTGTCTGTAATTTACTTCATGTCTCGTTTTTTCTCTTCCTTGAGGATTAAGCACTTAAAGTAACTCAGTAGCTACAAAGTCTGTCTTACAGGGAAAGGTCTGGGTTTACATGGAAGGGGGGGTGACGGGCGTCCACGTGGATGCAAGCCTGGCGTGTGTGGAGGCGTCATACTGGCTGTCAGGAAGGTCCGTGGGTGCCCCCGCGTCGTAAAGGGGGGAGGAGGAGGAGGCAGCAGGGACCGGGTGCGGAAGGGCGGTGTAGTGTGCTGGAGAGCCGCGTAAAAACTGGGAGCTGAGGCCGTTGGATATCCCGCTCGACTGAGACACCGGTGTGATGGTGTTGTTACTCACAGACCATAAGTTAGGATACTGACTGGAAGGGGGAAAGGGATAAATAAAATAGGTTATTAGCGACTTTGGTCCCTGCTGGCAGGTGCTCAGGTCACAACACACCTCCCAAGCTGGGTTCATTTGCTGGAGACGGTGAATTTCTTTAGGAAACTCTCAGCCACTGCAGGGTACGAAGGATGCCCAGGCAGGAGGTCTTGTTCACCCTGTTTTCCCAACAGCAGGTTCCAGCACTGGGTATGCTAGCAAATTTTAAGCCAAACTGAGGAATAAACAGGCTGGCCTGAAAAATGCAGAGGTTTGAGAGCTGATTCCTGAGCCACGCCATACCCTTTTCCCAGGGGAAAGCCACATGGTGGAGGTGGCTGGACACAGCAGCTGAGGGACCCAGACAGGTTTGAATCCATTGCCATGAGTCTGTAAAAGCCCTAATCCCCCTTGAGTCCCTCTGTAGTCAGAGATGGACAGATGCCTTCAGACAGCAATTCAGCCCTATTAGGACTTTGTTCATCATCTCATGTTAGGGGAAAAGCTAGACTGATGGTAGTAGATTGAATACTACAGAAAGGGCTGCTTAAAAGGAAAAAAAAACAAACCTTCTCAGGCCACTAGAGCCTCCACACTCTCTTCTGGGTATGTGTGTATGTATACACATATGTATAAACGCACACATGAATTAAAATAAACAAGCCGATTCAAGAGAAACACTGTAATTTCAGTCCTGCTGTGTAATACTATATAGCACTTTCTACCTATTGATCCCAAGCAGTTTAACAAAAAAAGATAATGTTCTCCCTACTTTACAAACAAGGGCTTAGACAAAAGGGATGGCAGAAAAGCCTTCCTTCAGGTGCCACAGTTCCAGTTCTACTGGTTTTATCTACTGGACAACTGTTAGTGTAGCAACTGAAACTCAGTGGACTTTGCAACTTTCCAAGTATGTATCCTGGGGGCCAGACATGGAAAGAAGTGCCAGTAGGACCTTTTTACTTCATAAACATATGTTCAGGACTAAACTTACGTTCAGTAATACGGTTATTTTATCCTGGGTAATAGTACACACTCTGATTAATAGCTAAGTGCCTATGTGCATGGTTCAAATAAAAATGCTTTCCACAGAGTGGGAGATCTGAATTACCAAAAAAGATGTCCAAACCTCATCCCCCTGTTCTTAATAGCAAAGATTTTGCAAATTTAAAGAAATACAGATAAAGTGGTAAGTTTAGCTCCAAGGGACTGACTGTAAACTAAATCTCTGCTAAAGGATCCAAAACTTTGAGATAAAAAAGTACAAGAAAAGATACTTTTACATGATCACAAGATGGGAAAGGTTTTCACTGAGTGTATAATCCCAAATTATGCTGGCTTCTATGACAATGCTCAAGTAAAGAATTACTGCCCCAACCACTTGCTCATTTCTGCACATTATGGTTCACTGCCCCTTCATTTGTAGCAGAACAAGGGTTTGTGGAGATGGATGAGAAAGCAGTGACTGGCTAAAATGTGATAGATCAAAACTAAACTTCTTAAACACCATTTTGCTTTTAAGCAAAACAGAGATGAAGCTTGAAAGCGCATCTTCAAATTCAATGATGTTTGTCTAAGTGATTTGCAATCCTTCATATATCAAATATTGCTGTCACAAGCATCTACATTGCCAAACACAAACAACAAAAAAAATATAGTTTTTATCTGTTTCTTCAATCTTTTTCTTGTAAATAGTGCTTCTCAGTGACACCACCCCATCCCAGATGGCCATTGAATCACACATGGCCATAAGGATTTCTAAGTTGCTGGTTAACCCTTTACCTACTTTTTCAGCCTTCTCTTCCTAGAAAGTATCAATATACCAGTTTGAGGGCTGCTGAGGGATGGACTCCTACCTGGAGCTGGTAGCTGTGCCAGTGCTGTGGCTCATGGGCAGCATCGTCGTGTGTGTGGGAACTCCTAGAGAAGACCAGTTGTCATGGGACTGCAGCATGGAAAGGCAGGCAGAGGAGTTATCGGTATAGGCTGCTGAGAAAACAAGCAGGCACTTAAAAACTCTAGAATCAGACCAAATAACAATCTTCTATTCAAATGCAACGTACAGCTTTAAGGGACCCTCCCCATTACTGCCTTGTAAAAAAACAAACTTGACACACACAGGAAAGTGAAGTCAGCTACCAGTTGTGTCAAGTTTAAAACTCCACTGGCGTGCGCCTGCTGATGTGTTGTTTTGCTCAACTTACAATTCCAAAATCTTATCCCTGTGAAGCATCTGTAGCCAAAAAGCTGTCCTCAAACCACCTGCTTATTCAGGCCATGCTTCTTCATTCAGTCAGTGGGAAAAGATGTGCTCCTTACGTACACTATACCAATCACTCCTCCAGCACCTTCTTTATCTCCATCTTCTATGTCAGCAATAATAGTCTGACAGCCCCAGATAATAAGCTTATCACTCAACCACATATCCCAGTTTTGAGCTGAGCATGCCATTAGGAGCTCTGAAATCTGCCTTAGGCACCATGAGAACCGGTTGGACTGTGTGGCTTAAACTACTCAGCTTGTGACCAAAACTGTCTGGCCAACATGGCAGAGGCACTGGGAAGCTGTAAAGGGAATTCCATACAGACATCCATAACCAGAAAGAAGTTACCGGAAGATGGCTAGAGGAAGATGTGCCTTGTTAAGGACTGGGGAACACGGAGGAACACCAGAAATGTTCTGTTCTTTTACTCCATTACAAGTCATCAAACTTGCATAAGATTACCAAGACACAAGGAAAGTCCACAGAAAGCTAGTTTTCTGCTTTAAAATTAACTGCAAAGCTCCATACAAGGTTGACCAGGCTGCCTCTGGAAGCCTGTGTATTACTTCACAATTCAAACTATTAATTTTTTTTTTTTAATGGGAACCTTCAATATCCATACAGGCTAAAGAGCAAAAATTTTTAACAAGAGCCGAAGAGAGTTAATAATAATTTTTTAAAATCAGTGTTAAAAATGCATTTCTCTCCACTCCCTTAACTATCTGTTTGGCTATTTCTGAGCACCAGTTGTGACACATTCCTTGAGAAAAACCTTAATGCACTGGTGCTAAGTACAGCAACAGGCGAGTATAACTGCGAGAACCAGGCCCTCATTTATTATGTATTGATAACAAGTGACACTATTAATAGAACTGGATATATAATTCATTTCATTGTATTACCTATAACTAATAATTAAAATCCTCACTTTAAAACTTAACTTTAAAAAAAGTCAAAATAATTTTAACCTCATTTGGTTACAAGAATTCAAGAGCTCAAGACAAAACCCACACAATATAATACAATCAATTAGGAGGAGGCAGTTCTACACACCCTCAGTTTTTTCCATCGTAAAGAGACTGAGGACACGTACTCATCATCCTTATTTCTTTGCAAAGCTGGCTCCATGCCCTCTGCACCAGCTGAGCTAGATAGCAACCAGAATTTCTGTGGCACCACTCAGGACACCCTCCACTCAAGACTCACATCCCTCGGCTCGTTCCCCTTCTTTTTACAGAGCTTTTCACAGAGCCAGACTTACTTGGCGAGTTGTTTCTGTGGGTGTAGTGGCTGGGGTATGGGGCAGGACGGTGGTTCCTCAGCGATGAGTACCTTTCACAGCTATGGGCAGGGGAGAGCGACAGAGGGGCTCCGAACTGAGGGTGAGGGTTGGCAGGTGGGCACAGAGTCCCAGTCCCAGGAATAAGCCAACTACCTACTGTGAAAAAGCAAAAGGTTTGTAAGATGGGTACAAAATGTGGCCAGGCAGGGAAATAATCACAAACTGAGATAAATAATTGATAAGTGAGGAAATCAACACTCGGGAAAGGAAGCAAGGGTTTCAGCATGGCTGAAAAATCTAGATATGTACAACTTTCTTAAATGAATAAAAGGAAAATTAGAAAACAGCTTAGAAAAAGCTCTATGTCAAGCCAACATTTTTAAACTTATCAATTAATTACAATCACAGTAAGGAAACACTGAAATAGTTAAACCCTTCCTTGCACAGGTAGTGTGTGCTCAGTAATCACTAGTATAATCTTCTGTTTTAAATTGTTCTTTGGTGGTCTCAACCTATAGCTAAATTCTGAGATTTCTCAGACTGCTAAGAAGAGGTATTTTCACTTAAACAAAATAATTCCTACTGCAACTCAGCTTTCTCCCTTCATAGGCCGCAAACATTTTTTGGCAATAATCTGTTAAAACAGAAATCGTTAAAACATGAATACTTTTTATTCATATGAAACTTTTTAAGCAAATATCTGTAATTTTCTTAAAGTACTTAAAACATAAGTACCATTTCAATAATTTTCTGCAGTATTTTGAAGTAAACTTTTGTCTCCATATCCATATGCATATTGCTGTCCTTGTATAAAGATGCAGCTGTCTTTTTGGACATGAAGGTAACTGCAAGATTCCGTTCAATAATTTTCAATGTAATACAGATGTCTTAATCACACACACATAGATCATAATGTTTATACAAACATAAACCTGCATGAACCACCATCATAAGGATCAGTAATATTACTCTCCCTATGAACTACGCAACCCAGCCAGCAAACACCACTCTCAAAGTTTTGCTTAACATAACGGATGAGATGGAAGAAACCAAAGTTAAGTTCATGATACAGAATGAAAGGAAACTTACACTGCGAATACCCAGACTGCTGGTTATCTCCCACTTCCTCCATCATGTCTTTGTGATCACTTCTATAAAAGAAACCATGTTGTATTAGTTAAGAATATACTTTCACAAATCTCTGTAAAAAAAAACAAGAAACACACTTCAGAACAAAATTAAGAGCTCTCACCTTTCTTTTGCATCAAGAAACGCCTTTGCAAATGGATTGTATTTGATTTTTAAAGCTGTGATCTAAAAACAACAACAAATATCTTTATTTGCAAGTATCAACATTGATTATCATACAAATATTAGGATTTGAATTAGGACTATCCATTGAAGTTAGTGAAATAGGAGATTTTTGAAGAAACGAGATTAGTCCTGCGAAACCAATTTACAAAAATCATTTAAACATCCCATAAGGTTTGGAGTCTTAGCAGAGAGCTAAGCCCATCTGCCAAATTCTAAGAGACTGGATTGCTCGGGAAACAGCTAAGAATGTTAGTACGGTAAAGAGTTACAAAAAGCTTCACATTAAAGCCAGAGCAGAATGGGCATCAAAAACATCTCTAAAAGATTGGTAATTTACAGATTCATTAAACACAGATATTAATTTTGACTATCAGAGAAAGGCCAGTTTTGAAAACGGCACATCCACTCGTTTCACTATTTAACTTAAAATTGACAACTGTATTTCTTACCATACTTGTTTGCCCCACTGAATCTTTTAAGAATTACTCCCTTGCAAAATTTGCAGTACATATTGAGACAAACAGTGATCAGATTGTGTTATTAGACGTGCATAGGCCTTTTGCATACATTAAACTAATTTTTTATATTTAGCTTCAAACAGAGCATAGGAAGAATTGAAAAATGAAAAGAGATCCATTATTCTGCTCTGCAACATGCACTTTGCCACTTGAAACCTCCTGGTACTTGCATCCTTTCTTCCCCGCTGTGCATACCTCCTCATTCTGGTAGGCCGTCACGGCTATAAACTGGGTCTCTGGGAAGGAATGGCTGGTGATCATCCGCTGTGGGCCACCCACTCGCACTATATGAATCCTTGGCTCATACTTGTGCAGAGAGTTCAACATGATCTGTGAACAAACAGACAGAGCAGCGACAGAATGAAGGCAGATGCTGACAGGCACAGAAAACACTGAGGTTTTAAAAGATCTGATGACCCATCTTTCTAGCAGAGGAGAAAGAGGCCACAGGTACAGATAAACCCTAAAAGTGAAGCTGTAAGAAAAGGAAAGGAACACTGTAATCAGACCCCCCCAACTTTTTGCCTGGTTATCCACATCCCTGTTACTTAACAGGATAGCTTGTGTAGTGGCAAACAGGTGGCAATAAGTAGCCAGAAAGATGCACCACCACCGCTTGCATTATTCAGACCAGACAGACATTTAAAAAAAAAAGTCAAAACGCCAGGGCACCCATCCTCTGCCGAAAGACCACTGCTGCTGGAAGAGCGCAGTTCAGGGCAGTGGGAAGCGGGGGGGAAGAAAAAGTGCGACCCACCGCAGCACTTCTGATAGCAGCGATATAAAAAGGAACATGAAGGAGGACGTGAGCAGTGGCCCGGCCGGACCCCCGCCGCCCCACAGGCCGGGTCGGTCCAGTCCCGTTCCTCTGACCGGGGCGAGGGCGGCCCGGAGCCGGTGCCGGTCCTGGCGCTTACCTGTCCGCCGCCGTTGAGCTTGTTGGTGAGTTTGACTTTGCTGAAGGAGACGGGCGCCTTCATCCAGTGCGCGCCGAAGTTGGGCGAGTCAGGATGGATGTAGACGCAGCTGGGCGCCTGCGGCTCCGGCTTCCCGCCCAGCACCCACTCCCCGTTCACGTACTTCCAGCGGTGCCCGTCGGCCGCCACGAAGTCCAGCAGGAAGGAGTACATAGCGTTGGGGTCCAGCCCCGACACGCTCACCTTCAGCACCGGGAACATCCTCCTGCGGGGCGACACGGAGGCGCGAGGCACGGCGGGGGGCAGCCCCCGGCCCCCCCGAGCTCAGCGGGGCGACCGCCGCCGCCGGGACCCCCTGGCCCCCCGCCCCCGCGGGGGATGTGCGTGGGCCGGGGGCGAAGGCGGCGGGAGGGCGCGGGGCCCGCGGCACCCCTACCTGCCGTTTTTGGTGACGATCATCTCGTTGGTGAGCTCCTTGAAGCGCAGCCACAGGTCGCTGTCCTCCAGCGTGACCCGCAGCTCCCGCTCCGTGGGGTCTCCCTTCTCGCTGCCCGCCTGCAGCTCGCTCTCCACGGCGCTCAGCAGGTGATCCACGCGGTACTGCAGGGGCTTGCCCGCGCCCTCCGCCCCGGGGGAGCTCATCCTGGCCCCGCACCCGCCCGGCGGGGCAGCCGCCCTGGCAGAGCCCCGAGCGGCGGGGCCGGGGCTGACTCCACTTGACCTCCGCGGCCTCAGCAAGCAGCAGCGGGGAAGGGGCCGCTGTTATACCCCGTCATAAACACCCCCCCGGTGACATCACAATGCCGGCGGGGGGGCCTCGCTGATTGGCGGACGGCCGCTTTGATCTCTCCGACCGGCCTTTCCGATTGGCTGCCCGCGGCCATATCACAACGGTGCCCGGGGAAGCCTGTGATGTTAATTGCAGCCCGCGGGATTAAACGCGGCTATTTTATGTAAATCTGCCCCCAAATGTTTGCACCTCTATCAAAGCCGCCGGGGCCGGGGCTCCGGCAGCCGCGGAGGAAATGGCCCATCTCGGCAACAGCCTCATAACCTGCGTGCGGCACCCTCCCGCCTCCCCGCTGCAGTCATTAACGGGGCCACCGACGCCCGCCACAGCGAGCCCCCAAGTCTGCTTTTAGGCAGCCTGTCCTGGACGGGAGGCACCCCCGCCGCCCGCGGGTTTGTATAAAGGGGGGGGGGAAATCAGAAGTTCTGACCTCCGCAGGCTGCCCGCAGCCCTCCGCGCCCGCCCCGCCGCTTCCCACGCTCCCTTGGCACAAGTCGTGGCCCTTCTGCTGAAGCGAAGGTTGCAGTTAGCAACGACAAACCTTTGCTGGAAAACGTAACCAAAAAAGCCTAAACCACCCTGTAGAGCAGCTGAGCAGAAAGCTGGTGGCACAGTAGGGGCAGCCCCCGCCACAGTCTCCCCGTCTTTTAGGGATCACAAGAACCCACCCATGAGAAAAGGCGCAGAGTTTGCCTCCCATCACCGCTACAGACAGTGCCTTCGCAGCCGAGATGCTCCACCATGATGGTTTCGAACCATTCCACCTAAATGAAAAAATACATCTAAAAGTCAGATCGATGCTTACGAGCCAACCCACCTAAATAAAAAGATACTTCTAAAAACCGAATCGATAGCTAAAGGCTTCGTTTTGTACAACAAGGAGAAACCCCAGCGAGTTTCTGCGGGCAAGAGTGAAGGCTGACTCTCATGGGTGAAACTTTGCAACGGGCTGAATTTCTTTTAAAGTTGTTTGGCACAAAAGCAAGAGATGGGCCGAGGGAGAGGAGGGCTGTTTTGAAGCCCTCCCGCCCGCCGGTGTTTTAATAGTTTGCATTCTCGGGGACCGCGGCGGTCTGTGGTGTGAGGGAAACAGTTTATTACCTTTCCGTGAGAATCCCTGGATAGAGGGCGAGGGGGAGAGAGGTGACAATGAGCAGGAAATAGTTCAATGGGGTCTCTTTAAACAATAACAAGTTCTTTAAACCGGAGCAAAGGAGAGGGAATAAGAAGCGACGCGGTGTAAAAATAAGAGTTTCTTTTACAATAAGCATCTCCCCACTTTTCAAACAGCGTGCATCATCGCCGTCGGGTTTTTTAAGATTTTAGGAGAAAGCGCCCAGGGTATGTGGAAAGGCTGTCTGGGAGCAGAAGGAGCTGGGAGTCTGGGCTACCAGGGGGTCTCTTTTGCAGGATGCAGGCGGCGGTTCAGTCCGGGCACCAGCTCTTTCTGCCGGCGGGCATCCCTGCCTGCACCCCCTGACTTCCCACGCTCCGCACACAGCGTGTCTGCCTTCACTCAACTTCAAATAAACCCAATGCTTCTGCTATTATTTTCGGTTTCTTTTTGGTTTAGGAGATACGACTCACGACTTTATTTTCATTACACAGCACCATTGGGCTCATGTATCGCTAACTCAACTTCGCAGAGCTTTTTTTTCCCCTTCAACCTGACATGTTAAATTCCGCACGCCAGCTCTCTTCAATCACTGTCCAGAAACGCGAAAAAAAAATTATCCCTTCAGATTAATTCCTGCATTAAAGCTTCTTAAAGTTTGTTTTTTGACTGAGCGTCTACTGCCCGCTTTCTGTCCTCTTTGGAAGGGGAAAGTAGCATTTGCAAAGAAATTATGGGCGAAGCTTACTAAATTGATAACGTAGTCGCTGCTATAAATAGTTTGAGATGGTCTTTTCACTGTCAGGTATTTATTTGACTTAAGGTGCTCCCTTCAAAACAAAGAAACACGTCCTACCAAAAGCCGTGAGCATTCAAACCCTGAAAGACCGCGGCGTGCTGTCGCTTGCTTGGGTTGGCAGCACCACCTTATTTGGGGTTTGTACTTTGAAGGCGACATCTCAGACATCTTAATCCTGAAAAGCCGAGCATTAGGAGAAGTTAACCCCAAAGAAGGACTCGCACGGACAGTCACTGACTCCGTGCAGGTGAAGGGGAGAGAAGGGAC
The DNA here is from genome assembly GCA_013399365.1 of Pampusana beccarii. Taxonomy (NCBI): domain Eukaryota; kingdom Metazoa; phylum Chordata; class Aves; order Columbiformes; family Columbidae; genus Pampusana; species Pampusana beccarii. The sequence goes on along the minus strand of VWYH01001204.1, from coordinate 61,950 downwards.
TCTTTCCCGTTGCAGAAGTCTCATCACTTTTGAGGTATGGTCCCCCGGAGAAAAAGGATGGCGAGAGCGGTGGTGGTGGTGATGGGTCCCGTGTAGGGCAAACTCCAGCCTCGGTTCTTCCTCAACCCGACCTCACCTGACAACGAACATGCTTAAGAGCCGAAAAAAGCAGAACCAGCCGGAATTGAAAGAGACGGGGCCGTTTCTGTGGAAAATTAACGTTTACAAAATAAATAAATAGAATAAATAGAGCCGTACTAAATATGTATTTAGGCGATCTGAGCTTTAAAAACACTATTCGAATTCTTCTGGATGGATGTTTCAAAGAATAGGAAGGAACTTCAACCGCTTTGACAGCAGACACTTATTTGTACGGTTATTACTTTTTGCACTGATAACTCTCTTTCGGCAAAAGGAGGAGAGCTGAAGTTGAATTTAATTTTATACATTTTACATCTTACTTAACACTTAGCAAATGACTACACCACTCGTTCCAGAGAAATAATGTATACACTCAAATGTAGCTGGTCTTCCGAAAAAGCAGTCCGTCTAGCCTTAAACTTTTAAATGGCCATTAAAAAAAAAAAAAAAGTTTTTCCTCGGCTTGGATTCCTGCCGTCTTTATTTTATTTCCTTCTACCTCTTTCTGATCGTAATTACACTTTGGTTCTCAGGAGAGAGGACTTCCCACTTTCAGAGTCTTTTCACCGAGAGCTGCAGTGCATGACCGTTTACAGCCAAAAAACTTCCTTCAGCCTAACAGCTATAAAGATTCCCTGTTTATAGCAATACTTCTTGCATGGGGCGAGCAGTAGCTTCCAGCTGTTACCTCGGGTTCATAAGACCTGTCCCTCATTCCCTTCCTTAATCCCCGGGACAGCACAAATCCCCAGACACCTTCCCAAGGGGAACCAGCCCGGGTCCGCTCCCGCCGCGCTCGGGCACCAGCTGACCCATGTGCAGCTTCAATCGCCTAGGGATGCCGTGCGAAAACGACAGCGGGCTTAGGTATTGAAGGTATTTGTTTAATTATCTTTCAACTTGCAGTTCGAGGGGGGGGACACAGGTGATCAACACCGCCCTCGCTGCTGGAGCCGCGTCCCTGCAGCCCCCGCCTCCCGTGGCCGCCCGGGGAGCAGAGCCGATCCGGGCCGGGCCGGCAACCTCCTCTGCACCCGGGGCTGAAACCCACCTTTCAAAAGTCAAAAGTGCCTTCCCTGAAGAATGAACACCTACTTTCCCACGACCTACCTTTTTTTTTTTTTTTCCCCGTAGGAAAAATGAGTACATTTAGTGCGATGTATATGTAACAGAGAGGTATACCTCTACTTGTCAGCTGTTTGGGCTTTTTTGTTTGTTTGTTTTTTTCTGAAGGAATATCCTAGTGATAACGGTCCTACTGTTGAAGCACTCGTTGAGGATGTCAGTGCCATTTTAGTAAGAAGCTTCTGGATTTTGTTTTAATCTGGCATATAATTTTCCTCATATACAAGGCTTAAACAAGAAAAAGCCTAGAGATCATTCTAGAAGAGCTCTTTTTAAGAACTCACCATTTTGTAACACAACATACTAACATATACCTACATAGGAAATGACAACATGTGAAAACATACAGTGGTTTTATCTATTTTAAGATCGTGTCTTGTAAGCATATGTTTCAGATTATCTAGTTTCAGTATTTAAGAAACAAAATGGATTTTCTCCATAGGTTTTAATGCATACATAATTTAAAAAAAACCCAACCTTTTCAAATAGTCTGAACTGAGCACATGTTGATGTTGATTTTGGTTTGTTTTGCTTTCCCCCTTTAGCATTTGGGAGGGCAAGGTAAAGGCAGAGTGCCATCCTGCATTTTTTGAAGGTGGCAAAACTCCCGTTGACTTAGTCAGATCTTTGCTTGAGTACTGCTAAGTACCCACTCCATCTCAAATGCTCAGATCCTGAGGTTTCCCTCATGAAAGTCAATGATCAAACTCCCAATGACTTCAGCGCCTGCTGCACTAGACAGCACCAACTGGGGAAAAACAACAAAATATGCTGAAGCTCCTATGTTAAACCTTAAGGGAGAGTCTGGCTCAAAGACGGATGAAATCAGCAAACTTCAGATCAGAGTAGTTCTGATTCAAACTCCAACTTTTGAGATAGAATATCCTTTTCAATATCTTAATGACATTGCTTAGAAGACAAGAGCTATTTAAACCAAGTTATCCCGAACGAGCGAGTGGGAGCAAGTTGATGACACAAACAAGAGCCATCCGCCACTCTTAACAGATAATTTCTTTAAAAACGGCAAAGAGGGACAGGCACAATGGACCACCGGGGTTGCAAACAGAAGCAGCAGAATAACAGATACTGTTCACTGCTTTATCCTGGCCTGTAGGACAATATTTAAAAAACCACAACCAAACAAAAAATAAACCAACAACAAAACAAAAACCTACACACCGATGACGTATTCTGTTTCAAACAGGGATCATAGCAGTCTGATGACAGAAAGTACTTGCTTCATCAAAAACATCCTAGCAGGAGTCCTGTTGAGAGGCCCTACCATAAACAACACCTTTTCTTACACTTCAACCCACGTAGCTCCCGAAGGACACTAATATAAATGCGACTTTCCTTGCTGAGATATGTCAGGGTAAGTTAAAAAACTAGGGCTCAGGTCTCAAGTACAAAAGTCCTCAGATTTTCTAACGTTAATCAACGAAGCAACATACTTTTACTGGGAATATTCATCTTTGCCCTGAGGACTATCTCTCTTTATAAAAGTATGCAGTGTTAAGAGTCAAACAGACCTTTATTCCTTTTGCAGTTCTTTTAATATCTGTAAAAGATTTAAGGTAGTCTGGAATCCACTCTTTATCCTTTCCCTCTCCTTTGAACATTTAATTGAGATCACTGTAAGGCTTAAGACAAACTGGGTGCTTCACAGCTATGTAATATTAACACCTCTAGAAAAAAAAAATACAAGTCCTAATTTGCAATTGCAGATTTTTTAAAAACAACTCAACTTCTTTTCCTTTGTGTTTCTGTTTGTTTGTTTGTTGTGTTGTTGTTTCCTCCTCCTTTACTGCTTTAACATTTTTCTTCCTCACTGCTCCATAGGAAAGGTATATACACAGTGTTAATGAGTACTATTTTTTATTCTATTAATAAAGGTAACATTTTTAGCATTCGCCTGTTAACTTGCACCTAAATCTAGATTATCTCATGTTTTGGAATTAGTAATTGACTTGAATGCATTCTCAAAGTTTACAGCCTTTTCGGAGCCCTCTACTGCCAAGATTATTTCCTGATTTCTTGCTCTAGGTAACTCCCTCATCCATAGGAAATAAAACACTTACACAACTTTAGCAATGAGTGGTTACTGAAAGCAAATTATCTTTCTCTTGTTGGTAAGGAATCTGATAGAAAACCGTTTTCCTCTTTACTGCAAATGAGTTAATCTCCACTGACTGATAGCAACAGCTTTGCACAACTGATGCTGTTTTTCATCAAGTTAATGCAGCTGGCTCATAGGAAAGAATGGGAACTTAATCTAGATACTGTTTGGACTTACAGGTAGTGTACTTGTACACCAACTGAGCCACTTTTTAGCCCTCTCCACTGTCTCTTTTCTGAACCCAATTAACTTATTTCTTCTGAGCTGTATGTGAACTTCCTCTACTCTATACACCCAACCCTTCATTTTACCCACACTCACTTCACCAACAAGGACTTCTCCACATCTGATACAAATGTTTTCATATTACTACTTTTAAGAAAGGGAAAAACTCCTGAACTGATCAAGTCACCACCACATTTTCCTGTAATTATATATATATATTTTTTTGCATTATGTACACAACATGTGCACCATCTTGGACAAGTCTGCTCAGAGGAAAATACGTGGTATAAAGACCACACAGAGCAGAAAAGGATTGTAATGCCAACAACTTTAAATCTGGACAAGGAATACAGAAGAAAGGAAACCACAACTGGAAAGTTGCAATAGCAGAGAAAAGAGAAACTACTAACAAAACAGCTCCTTAAAGAAACTCATGTTGGTCTTCTCAGGGAGACAGTGGGCAAACTAATGCCAGATTCTTCCTGTCGCACAGAACTCAGACCTGGATGTACAGACATGCTTGTGGTCCTCTGTTTCATGACCGGGGAGTGCGAAATATTTTGTAGCTCTCAGTCTTTCTTCATTGAACGTACCCATCGAGTTCTGACAAACACAGAGGCTTCCTACAGTTTCCTAGTTTGAATTCAGCAAAGGCTAATTTGATCTTGGTCACTTTTTTCTGCCTTATGCTGCTCACGAGTTTAGCTGCAGGAAGATGGCTGATGTAATGTACTGCACATAGGAGTGAAAGCCAGAAGAGCTGATTCTGAGCTCTGCTGACTCACTGTCTCGTTTTGGGCAGGTCTTCAGGATCTCTGTTTTGGTAAGCTGCTCTACTTCATAATGAGAATGTTACACAAGAATTTTCATTGGTAATATCCCATCCTTATCTTCTCTAGAGCCATTTGTAATGAAAGTAAGCATTCAATAAGCTAATAACGCATGATGAAACTACATGCCGAAACAAAAACTCACAGTCCTTGTTCTCTGATAATGCAAATCCAGCCTGACTCTCTAACAAGGGTGCGTTTTTCCTACTAGCTGCTTTTTAAACAGTAACACATAGTAAAAAGGGACTATTTAAGCCCTGCCTTTGGTACCTGTCAGTACCACATTCATATAAAAAAAGGATGATGAATGAACAGTAAATGATTAATGTGTGGGGACAACATCATGTAATAATCGCCAGTGCATGTGCCATGGGAGGCAGCACCAGGAATGTCTAGGAGACACTGCAGGCTCCTGAGCCTCTCTTTGAAATCTCTGCATGTCCGACAGTTTCCCAGGGCTGGAAAATATTTCTTGCCCTTGCTAAGAAAATGTCAGCTACATGGACTAGTGGTCCACGCAGTCTGATGTTCTGTCTAACAGTGGTTAGTCATTACACAGGAAGACGTGATTCTTCACCCCTGATTATGCGGATTATTTTATAATGTTCCCAGTCAGAGAGGCATTGCCTTTGTAGTTGTGTTGACTCAGTTATTCCCCAAAGCATGAAGACTTACAGCTGATTTTTCATAAGCCAATTTAACTTTAAATGTTTTTCTAATCCACCTCTCACCTGACCTTTATGTTAATTAAAATTGTTAATTGTCTTGAAACTACCTTTTATGTCTAGCTCAGATCAGTATCTGTTCACTGCATTCTTGGGTTATCATAAATATTCTTGTATATATATATGTATAGGTCCCTTGACTAGAAAATCTGTGCTATCTTTTAATGTTGAACACCAGTGACCTCAATGAGTAATTAACTAGTTCAAAACACTCTATATAAAGGCACAATTTTGATAATGCTGTGCACTAAGTTTCTTTCTTTCAGTGCTGATTCGAACAGCCTAACATCAAATTCTCAGATAAGACCAACTGAGCAGCCATGGATCTAACTGGGACAGATATTTATTTTTACTTCCTTGGATCTGAGTAAACTTCTTCCTCAAGCCTCCTCTCACCATTTTATAGGAGGTCTTACATTCCCTTGTATATGTAAGATAACTGAAGAAGGTGGGTGATTTGTTTTAAAAGTTAATGATAAAAGCACAGGCTAGTCCACCCAGATGCTGTCTAAAAGACAGAATGTGAATTCAGGTAAACCCACCTTTATTCTTGTTAGGAAAGAGGTTGTCTAAAATCCTTCATCAATAACATCTTTATCCACTCCTCAGCAAGTACAAACTTACAATTTCTGACAGCTGGCTAGTCAGTGTTGTGTTACACACTTACACCAGACAACTGTCTGTCTTGCTCACATCAATATTCTTGCTGTACACAACACTGAATCTTCAGGTCTTGTCCTGACCTTCTCTTTACAAATCTTGGTGCCTAACTTCTGTGTGGGAACAGAAAAAGACATTGATCCCCATCACGTCTATATCTGCATCAGTAATTTTGGTAGCTCCTAATTCAAGAGGTGTTTTGTCATTCATCCTTAATGTTGTTTCACAGCATGCTATGAGAATTTTCTCCCAGTGAGCACTGGAAACTTTTGACCCAATTGCAGTTGTATTCCAGAGTATCACATTCAGTATCCCAGATACAGGAGTGAAAAAACAACAGCCGTCATATAAGAGATACCAAGCATTCTAAATCTGCATTACATTTCTGCTCTTTCAGAGGTACTCTAATACCTGAGAACTTCTCAAACCTGAAATCTGTTGATGCTGCCAACTGTACTCATTTAAGCTGGCATGTTACTTTCCATCATGGATTTTCCACTTGCATCCTTGTTAATGTAATATTTGAATAATCCAGCAGCCACATTGCAAACATTTATTTGCCTTCTTAATTTTTTTTAACAAGTTGTTAATCTTCAGTTGAATTAAAACAAATCTCAACCATGCTATATTTATTGCTCTTTTATACTAGTAAAAACCCCACAAACACTACTGATTGAAGCCTTCTCCAATTCTGTCTCTTAGACAGCTTGTTATTTGTGTTTAACACTGGCTTTGCAAAAATTTTCTTCAAGAAAACAGAGGGAAAATTTCAGTATTGTCCAAGTCTGTAATTCAAGGTGCATTTCACTTTCAGAATCTTGTATCAGATACCATGTATCCCCAGGAATTCACTCCTGATTGTGTCTGTTAAGATGTCAAGAATAGGGTCAATCTGAGCAGTAGAAAAAGAATTGCTTTACTTTCAAGGCGCCTTCCTTTAAGAAAAAAACCCTTCACTTCAAGCCCCAATGCATTGACAGCTTTGATAAACATATAATTTAAGACTTCATCTTCAGCAGATGTCTTGTCTCACACATTGTTGTATACACTTACAGTAAATACAGTAAATATATTTCTATTCAAATAGCAACTGCTGTGATGCACTGAGAAGTTTTCTCCCCATTTTACATCTAGAAATACAAGATTACACTGTGCAAAACTGAAAAAAATATCAAGTTAATAAGTCAGGTATATATTTCTGGTCAAGAAATTAGAAAATCCACAAACTCCTTTTATTAATGAACTCTTACGCTAAAAAAGTTCTTAAACATCAGCTAGATTCTATAGGCTTTACCCAGGATAAAAATTCTGTTGAAAGTATAGGAAGTTTTTCCATGAGTAATCTATAAAAGAGTAAAACTGAATGAAGTATGAATGCCTCCATAACTCTTGCTGGCTTTGTTCTCAGAACAACAACTGGTAGCTGAAAACTCTCGCGTTTCCAAGACTGGGTAATGACTTGTACCCCTATTGTCTTTTTGTTTCTTTTTTTTTTTTTTTTTTTTAAATTTATTTTTCAGATTTGCACCTGGAATAACCGTGAAGTGTAACACATTACAAGTCTTTCTTCCAGAAAATAAAGTATTGGAATTAACCCAGTTTCCAACATTCTTTCTTTTCTCCTGATTTTTATTCAGAAATCCTCGTGTTGCCACAAGGAGGCTTTGGCAAAGCATCTCTTTTGGGGAAGGGGGGAGGAGAAGGAAAAACAGGAGGAGGAACCTGGAAATCTCCACCTTTTGGCTGTCTCAAGTACTTGTCTGCCTGGAAGCTCAATATGATGCAATTAATGAACAGCAATCCTCCACCTTCAGTGCTTCCTTCCCTTTCTCGGGACAGATGTGCTGACAGCATGGCACCTTCTTTAAAGGAACTCAGTTTTATGGAAGCTGATCTCTCAGCAAGGCACGAGCGGCTACAAGCTTTTGGCTGCTCCATGTATTTTAAGCAAAATCACCATGTTTCATGTCAAATATCCAGAGACAATATCAGAGATGAAAACCATTTTTATTCGGTGTCCAGCAAACGCCTCCTTTTACCAGATCCCTTTCCAACGTTCATGCATGCTAAAACTTCCTTTGTTTTTCTTGGAAAGCACTTATACACAAATGTATCTCACAAGCTATCTTTTTTTTTTTTTTTCACATATGCTGCACGTATTTTACTTGCTTAGCTTTTGTCTTATTCCTCCTAGACATACCTTCACATGCAATCTCAAATCAGCTCTCTCCCTCTGTACTTTGACATCGTACAAGCTATCAAGCACTGCCCTCTCTTCACTGACATACAAACTCAAGAAATCGACTCACAACTCAACCTATCTGGGTGCCTATAGTTAAACACCTAAATAGGTTACCTGTTAATCAGCAGGGCTAAAAAGCCACAATCCCTACCAAAGTCAAGAACTCTTGAAAACTAGGATAATTCATCCCCCACAAACTCCATTTCCCACCTGCCCCCAGACACAGAGGTATGCCTACTCCCAGCTTTACTCACCAAGCTAATTGTATTAGGCTTAATCATACTGAATAAAACAATTTCAGAAATGAAGTTATTGAATTTGATTCACATGCCTAAATTTAGCCACAGAAGTTTGATACATTTTTTTTAGCACAAACATTAAAGAAAAAGAAAACAAGAAAACAGAAGAAAACAACTAGACGTTTACACAGAATTCCAGTCTGTTTTCCCAGAGGAAGCACAGCTGCAAGAAGCTTTATAGATATTAACCAGCTGTCATGAGAGGTACAAGCATGGCAGAACTGCCTCCTCCAGGCTTCATGCTTTACAGTGCCTTGCAAAAGCCAGCTGAAAGATGCACACAGAGTAAAATTTACCCCTTTACTCTTTCCCAAAAACGTTACAAAACTTAATTTTCCTAATATTGCTGATGCTCTGTCTTAGAGAAAGATCAGAAGAAAATGGTGATCCCCAGCATATTTGAAATATTCATGGAGATAGCGTTTTGTCTGTCCCTGTAAGAATTTGGGTTAAGCTTCAATTATAATTCAAAACAAGTTCCACATTTTAAAAATATTTTTCAAAAAAGACAAAAATTTCTATAAATTGTCTCAGAGTTAAAAAAGCAATATGAACTTCTATACGAGACTAATTATTTATAAAGGGTACACCTTTTCTTGAATTAGTATTGAACTATGAAAAGTGAAGTTTCAACAGCTTTAGACCAACTAATACATCATTTGAGCAGAAATACTGAACAGTAACTGAATAGTAACAGTAAGGGGTAGGAGGGTGTTTTCAAGAGATATATTCGAGATGCCTCAGTTAAGAAACTTTGCCACTAAATCCAAAGTATTTCTAATTATTTTTACTTCAGTGTTTTGTTACTAGGCTTTCAAGAAGAAATTCTGAACTAGAGGCAAAGGTACTTCCCTCCCATTCATAGCTGAAGAGCTTTGTGCATAGCACCAGAGGAAAATATGTTCCTGAAAGTCCTGGTGTGAGTCTCCTTCAAGAGGACAAACTCATGGAAACCTCAAGACAGGGAAAACAGTCGCCCATTTCATATCTGTTTTCAAATTACTTTCTTCATTCTGCATAAATTAACATCTCTAGAAGACCTGTAAGAAAACTAGGTTCTTTTTACAGGTTGCTGAGGCTGAACTTTTCATGAAGAACTGGCTGAAGATCTTGCATAAAAAGGCAGTCAGTAGAAATACGCTGCTCTGGAAAGAGATGCTGACTTAGCAATACACTTTAAAATACACTAATCACACTTAATATTTTTTCTGCCTTTTCCCATCAACTGGTTATAAAGAGAAGGAAAAAACAGATAATCCTGTTTGGGGAATACTTTCACTCTAAAGGAATGTGATACTAGATGGCTTAAGAGTCTTGCCTCAAGAACAGCTAATGTAATTTAAAAATGTTTCTCTTGCTGAAGGTGTCTGGATTAAAGACCATAGTCTTTGCTATACATTTTAAATAATAAAACAATATTTTTTTTTAGTTGTCTTTATCTAAGACTGAACTTCAGGTTTATATCCCCATTACTTGCAGTGGACTTCCAGTCAAAACTGGAAGACTGGAGACTGAGTGATTCCCATCACCACTCAGCAGTAGCCAGACAGCCAGGTGACTGCAGTACAGTAGAACAAAATAGATTCTTCTTCTGTGTTCCCCTGCCTGGCTTTGTGCATACACTCTGTTAGTCTAAGGGAAAAGGCACATGAATATTAAGGTCTATTCCTCTGCTTAGACTTGATTTTGACTGAAGATGTTATATTCTGAACCTCAGCCAAGCAAGCCAAGAAAAACCTTAAGACACAATACTTTGAGATTTTCAGATTTAAATTATAGACTCACCATAATTTTCAACCTAGCCATAAATTAATGAATAAACTATGTGGGTTTTTTTCTTTTTTAACTCAAGTTAGCTTTTAGACAAGTCTTTATCCTCCTTGAAAATTCACTGTGAATGATTACTACAATACTCATACTTTCTAAATAATTTCCACAAGAGCATAACAGAGGTTATATAGATACATCAATGTACTATGTCCTAGTTTGCACTATGGCATTATATTTCTTACTTTCCATCTTTCACTTCTAATCATTGGTCTGTAGTACATCTCAGAACAGTGAAATAATCTGTGAAAAAAGTTTTAAATATCCTACCTTTTTTTTTTCCTGTTGATTCTTGTGAGTTGCGTATTTTTGTTTTCAGTAACATCTTGGACCAAGTCAAATTTGAAGCATCAAGGTTTGCTGCCTGGCAAGGCCTCTTGAGGACAATGATGATGCTGTGTACAAGCTGAATATATGCTTGCACGAGTTCAGAAATCGGTCTTACATTTGTGAGGTGGGCAGGGTGTTAGATTCAATAACGTTATTAGTTAAATGTAACAATTGCTACCTTAATAACAGCTAGCAACCAGGTTTAGAAATCTTTATGTACAAAATTAAATTATATATGTCAGATAAATATTGTGTATGTATTTTTAAAAGTATAAAAATTACATGTATAGATAATGTCACATATAGTGAGCTATAACTCCTTAGTTAACAGAGATGCTCTGATTTACACTAGTTGCAGTACGGCAAATCAACCTGTCCTTTTGCAAGTAGACTAACATTAACTATTTGCTCAGATTTTCTTAAGCATGGAAGCGCACAACAGTATCTTACAAACTGTGTTATCAACCGACATATTCACAACATCGAAATAGTGTAACATACTATCATGAATAGGTGACACTACAAGTTCTTTGAGGGGAAGATTCTCAACTTGTGGTCACGACTCTAAATGGACTGTTGTTATACTTGCCTCTTTAGGGAAGATCCACCAAAAAAGGGAGAAAAAGGTGGGTATTCCCAAAAAGTTTAGCCAACAGAGTGTACTACTGCCCTTTGTTTTTTAAAATATTCTTTTTTTAGATCTACAGCAACAGGCATTAGTAAAGTCTATGAAGCAGTTGTCTCCAGAGGGTCTCTATAAAATGGTTACATCTAATAATGAGGGAAATCAAATGTATATTTACATATATGTTGAGAACTATTGGGACTACAAGCGAACTGTTTGCTGGATGTCTGCAGTAAGGATCCATTCTGGTCAGCAGCATTATGTTACATGATTAATCTATAAAAAGAACTCACAGAATTTCCAGTTATTTAAGTATCTTAGAGGAAGGATGCTAAGATTCAAATATCCAAGGTTTGAAGACTGCAGTGGCAATGACAAAGTAGACATTGATCTGAGAGACTAGATACAACCTATTAGAGTCATAAGAATTACAACGTCTTAAAAATCACTCCCAAATATGTACAGTTTGTTTTCTTTGTGGTGCTTAACAGATGTTGGCAATTCCTAAGTGTTCTGTTTTGGAACATAATTTGAAACAATGATTTGGGTTTGGCACCTGTTGCTACACCAGCAAATAATATGATGTTAGAAACAATGATTTGGTTTTGGCACTTGTTGCTATACCAGCAAAAAATCAGTTGTTAGAAACATCACAATCTTTTGAAGACAGGATTGATCCTTGAGATATTTTCTTGGCCTTTACACTACCTGCCTTCTCTTTAAATTTTAAATTACCTTTAGTTATATACAAACAATAAAAATATGCCTTTGTTTGACTCTATTTAACCTATTATTGTCATTCCAACAAAATCTTTTTGCGTTTGAGCAATTGCTTAACAGGAAATCATTCCAACAACGACTGAAAAAAAAAGACAAACCCTAACCCTTTCTATAGGTCTTCTTTGCTTTGGGAAGTTCTCTCTGAAGTCCCTCAGCTCTTTCCCAAAGCCCTAATTTTGCATTTCTTTTTTAATAGGCTAAAACGACTGCTAGACTTGGGGCAGCCTAGATCTGAAGAAGGCGGTGTTCCAGTACCTCCCAGGGAAAAGCTGCCCAGCAATGTAATTTCTGTCTCACACGCAGGAAGGAAGCCCCTTTTGGGAAGCAATCCAAACCACAGTTCACCTAGAGTGAGTGATTTTAGGTTCTCTCTATCATAAAAAGTCTTAAGCTCTTATTGTAGCCTAATGGGGCTGCTGGTGTGCATTCACACAGCCCTACTGAAATGCCCTCCTAATTAAACAGGTTATTCAGAAATCAGAGTCAGTGCAGACTTCTAAACTTTATGTACAATGTCAGTTTCGAAATGTAGCTCCCAAATGGTTTCAGGGTGGCAGAGTAACTGGTTATCACTAGGATTTGCATAATTTTGCAAAGGCAGGGGAATCAGAAGACGAAGATCTGGTTATCTAGTCAGGTTTCTTCGCAATGCAAGGTCTCCTCCTGTTACGCTGGTGTACTGTAAATTGCTAGGGAATTACCGGCAAGGATGACAGCATTTTGTCACAGCTGTGATTAGGAGACTGAATCCTTAGGGCCCCTCTAAATTGCCTCTTCTGTTGTCCTAATTCAAGTAGAATTTCATTGTATTCAATGTATGGGAGGAGGGTTCAGGTGGAAATACTAGCAAATTTATCTTCTGTCCCAGAGAGGTATGCAAACAAACAGCAGAAGTGAACTTCTAGAGAAATTATTTTACTGCCTATTAGTGTCTGCCTATTTTCATAGGTTCATCAGGACATATGAGAAGTCCCCTATAAAGTAATTTGTGTGCTGTGCTGCCGAACAACACTTGACTCTTTTGATCTTTGATATTAGAGATAATGAATTTGTAGGCACCTTCAGCTTCCTTGGGATTGCCATGCAGCCTACATGGACTACTGGTCTGACTGCTGCTTCTTCCACTTACTCGGTGATAAGTAACACATGATGATAATCTCAAGCATAAACTGAAAGCAGACAGGATTTTTAGAATGGTTAGAAGAGCCTGATTAGAAAGCAAAGGTGCTTCATTTGCAATCGTACCTTTCTTAAATAAGGCGAAAAAATAAGAAAGAAATATCACTTAATAAACATTTTTTCTTGTTCGCTTCAACTTGTTTTGGTAGTTATTTTTGTAATCATAATATGGTGGTAATGAAAGCTGGTTTTTATGTTTTTAACAAAAAGTTTGGGATATGCCCTTCCAAAGCTGGGAAAGTAATAGTTTAGCTTTCTCTCTCTCTTTAAAGCGACTGTACTTCTCTTACCCAGATCACCGTCACACTAGCAGCTTAATACTATTCACCTGAGGTGTTTCTGTACTGTAGTACAGAAAGCCAGTCCCTTGCTAAATATCCTTACACTGATTTGAAAATATACTCATTATTTCTATGTGTAAAAGCTTTCTGAAAACCTTATGGGGCAACTTCAGCCCAAATTGACTGTTTAGCTTAACTCCTCTTCACTTTCCTTCACAGGTATAAATGTGCTTCTAAAAATGTTGTTAAACATGTTATGAAGGAAAGTCTTTAATTCCGTACAAATGACTTAATCAGCAATTTGTCATAATAGCATGCAGCCTTTCTTGGTACTTGTGTCTCCTTCTGAAGGAAAACATAGTTGTGTTTTACTATAGCATTTTCTTGAAGTACCTTCTTTTCTCTCCTGCCTTCTTGTCTGCTGTCAATGGGACTTCAAATGTTCAAGCTTTCTCCCCTGAGAAAATGAAAACATTAAAAAAATTTAAAAAAAGAAAGAGAGAGAGAGATAGCTGGGTTCCTGCTACATCTCCAGAGTGCTGCAGGAACAAAGAGCCAGAAGTGCTAGGAGGGAGGATGGAAAACCAGTGGGAACAGGCAGGAGACAGGCAAGGCGGTGGGGGAAGGGGCCATGGGGCGAATGGGGGCAGAAAGGAGCCAGACCTGGTAAACTGAGGAGAAGCCCAGTAGGAGAAACTTCTTTGTTTGGAGGAGAGAACAAAGGGGAAGGAGAGATGATGGAAGAAGCATAGCTGTCAGGTTAGAAGAAATTAGTTATTCCTATCCGTTTTAGTCTGCGTCCATAAAGGGGCAAATGAAAACACACAGAGGGAACCGATTAACATGTGCAGAGTAACATGCTTCTTTTGCTCTGGTTGTGACAATTAACTATCTCTTCTTTCTCTTCTTTCCCATCCCTCCTTTATTTATTTATTTATTTATTTATTAACCCCCTTCCCCTCCTTCTCTTGACACAATTCATTTTGGACAAAAACAATTGGATATGAAAATGTCAAGCTGAAAATCTAATATGGTAAGGCTACAGGTATTGACTTAATTGATCCTGACAGATTGATCTAAATTTACATGTTTTGGGCAGCCCAGAAGTACTGGTTTCTCTTAGATAGGGCTGACTGCTACAAAGAAAACTAACCTGGCTCAGTGATTTGAGTTTCCTCTAAATCTAAAACTTAAATCTGTGATTTATCCTGATCTACACCTCCTGGGTATGAGAGATCTAGCAGGAAAAAGTTGGCATTAACGTCAAAGCTTTTGTACTGTTTGTATATGTAACTGCTTTGTTTTAGGTTAAAAACTCCTGATGGAAACTACATCTTTTTGGAAAGCAGAAATGCCACATCTTCATGGAAAATTAATATATATCTTCAGTCATCAAGCAGACCACCTAAAATATCAAAAATAAGTAATACTTACCTTTCCTAAGTTAACTAATATCAATTCTTTATTGTAGAACAGAATGTTTTCCTCTTAGCAATATTACAGCAGAGTAGTCAGCATTTCAATGTAATCTGCACTACAATGCCCTATGTTAATGCAGACAGATACTTCAAAAACAGAACAACATGTTAATGGTCCCTCCCATATAACTCTTGGGCCTAACAATTAGTAGTCACTTTTATTAGCAGTTAAGTGCAGAAATATACCATTTAAAAATCTTACAACCTTTGTTCTGAGTTTTAGATGGCTTCAACAAAATGTGTCTTTACTAATCCCTTTTGTAAACTCGCATGTCTGTCGTAAATAGCATTTTTATCCACCAGCTTGTTGCCTGGAGTATAAGGCAAAGAAACAGGGCGCCTTTTTTTGCTAAAACTGTTGGTTTCTTTTAAAAAATGTGTTTTAATATATAAGTAAAAGCTGGCAAACTTTCTTCACTGGACATGCTCTTTATCTGCTGTACTTGGAAAGCTGAAATTGGTAGTTGGAAATGAAGCTACTTATCTCGTCATGGATGGGGTTAAACTCTGAATTTTCAGTTATAAAACTGGATTAAACATAAATTTATTGATCAACTCTGAAAAAATGGCTCGAAAGAGAACAGTGTCTACCAACTTCAGGAAGATTCTTCCTGTGAACATTAATTGTTTATCAGAATAACCATGCTCTTGCAAAGTGGGCTGGCCAGTCTCATTTTTGTCATTTTGTGTCGTCGCTGGATTCACGTTTCACACATTTCCCATTTTAGTTGCTTCTATTCTAGGACATGTTGGTTTTGTTCTGGGCAAGACATACAAAACTAGCAGCCATTTCTGGAAGAAAGACACGAACTTATTCTCTAGATTCCTTTTTCTGCAATGAAGTTTACACTGCCCTTACATATGCATCCCTGGCCTTGCTAGTAACTATAGAGTTCAAGCCTGAAAACCAGTCTCTTCTGCACGGTTGCAATGGGATAAATGTCCTCCAAAGGCTGGCTTACCTGTGGCCACTGCAGCCTGGGCTTGTAATGCCCGCTGTAGGGCTTTTCTTGCAACAGCTGGGAGGAGTTGCTGGCACTTTGACTCCATCCATGTTTAAAGAAACTGGGAGTTGGCCAGTGAGTTCTCAAGGGCCAGGAGGACAGCTTACCTATCTGGCTACATTTGCCTCGCATTTTCCATCTGCAACAGGAAAACTGATTTACCCATTTCTTGTTCTAAAGAGTGAGGGCACCAATTTTTACATACACAAAATTTTGGGTGTTTTATCTACGCACAGCTTTCTGGGGTTTACGTATTTCCTCCTCCACCACAAACGATTAAGTTTTTAATTTTGTTGCAACTCCTAGCTCTCAGTGAATATTTCTAGTTTAAAATAGTTAGCGATCCATCTATGAGAGGTTTTTTCTTCTTCACTGACCTTTTAAAATTCTTTTAAGTGTTGTCATCTCTCCCATTACAAGAGCTGTGTTCTCTCATGCAGCCGAGTGTCTTGTCTCTGCTAAATGAATCTGTGATCTCCTTACTTTTGTCAGGAGTTACTGACTGTAAGACAGCCCACTCATATGCGAGGTACATTTGTAAAGTGAAACCAAAAAACATTTTCTTCAACAAACCAAGAATATGAACAGGCTTCTGAATATGTTTATTATACTGTTTCCTGGGAAGCTTAAGGTATTTATTCATATTTAGTTCTGTTGTTTGTATGTACTGGTACATGAAAGGTCTTACACTGCAAAATATTTTCTTCCAAATTAGTTGTAGAAAAAAAAAAAATCACTGGTATTGTGATTTTCAGTACTGTAAGTGTATTACCTCAAATGGAGAAATTAATGTTTCATGATACCAGTATAAGCTTTCAGTTGCAGTAATGCCAACCATTCTGGAAAATTACTTTGCAGATTTGTTACAGAAAAGGAAGATAAAAGAGTGCAAGGCCAGGATCATCATTAATATCGAGACTACCCAGTATTTATATCTAATCTGTACCTGATGTAGCTTTTTGAGCAATTATGAGAAGGCGATTTCTAGCTTCTACATTTTAGTCATTCTTTTCCAGTTTAAGAGATTTCTTCTTTATCTCCATAATTGCCCACTGAGTAAGTCTTGATTTAGCATCCTGAAGTTAAAAAACAAACAGAAGTTCACCACTGTATTGAAGAATTAAACCATTAAACCATGCCCATTGATAGCGTCAGTCCTGAACAAGTCATTTATCACCATTGTAGTTATATTACTGTCTTAAAAAATAATTTAGTACTTTGCTTCTTACTTAAGGAGAGAGAAAAGATGCAGTATTTACAGAAGTAAGCATTTTCATAGAACATGTATCATTTGAACTGGAAAAATCAATACAAAAAGTAACCTGTTTTTAAGTGAAGTCTGAATCCCAATACTACTGTTTGTTAAACTGGCCTAAATGTTTGGAGCGAAGTACACCACCTATCTGCCTTTGAGCCAGATTCCACATAAGGATGGTGGATTATTTCCCCTGGGGCTCCCTTGCCTGGACCGCACATCTTATATTTCTGTATGGCGCAAGGAGGTTTCTCCTCTGGTAAGGTTCTGCAGGTTTCATGCATGAGTGCAGCACCAAAGGCTGGTTTGATGTGGGAATCTGGCACAGGCAGCCTGCGCTGCTCTTTTAATGAGAGTTACAGCCACTGTAAGTTAGAAGGACACAGTAAGAATACAGGTTAAAACTGAGCTGACCCAGAGCACTTGATGACATTGCAATAAGCTGAAATAACCCGTTCTGAGCCAAGAACCTCAGTGATTTAGTTGAGGGAATTGTTTGGGCTTTCTTTAAGTCAAAACACTGCTTTCCTGTTGCCAGACTGGGTCTTGGGGAGATTTCTCCCTTGGGAGGGACCAAAATATCTTACTTTTTTGTTCGGGAAAGATAAAACATTTCAAAATTCCTGCATTCCCATTTTTCATCAGTTCTAATTCTAACCAGAACTCTAACAAACTCTACCTTCTTTTAAGGAAAAGGTGTTAATACCAATATGTACATGCCTATACACAGAAAACAGAATTGGAGACTCTCTCTGTTGCTGTGTTCAGACTTGAGTGTAAAAACAAGCACGAATCTCTCTAATGGATCAGAAACTGGACAAAGCCTCCAGACCTGGTACAACACACCAAACCTCTCAGGTTCTATGAAACTGAACATGATGACGTAGAATAAATGAGGACCAACATACCTGCACTGGATGCTTCAGAGCCACTTCTTCAAGAATTAGAGGCACAGGGTTTGTTTTTTGTGGGGCTAAAGCACTGGCACTGGATTTCTGATGCTTTGGACTGCAAGATACATCAGCAACAACTCTGAAAAGGCTTACGATAAACAATTAATTTAATGCACTTAATTTTAATGTCTACGGCATAATGTTGTGTTTGTAAAATAGTTGTATTAGATATCAATTTTCCATCATAGTAAATTAATTTCTGTCTCTTATTTAGAACCTCTCTTCTTTGGCAGTGCAATATCAAACCATTTCAACCGAAAATAAACTATTAGTAAAATGTTACTCCGGAACACCTAAACAAATTTATCTAAAAATGAGCTGTGAAAATGGTATTTGGATGCATTTCTGCATTCAGGGAAACTCAAAATCAGTTTCTTTTAAGGGTACCAAATTTGGCACAAATGGCACACATCCCTGGAAGGTAAATACGTGCCTTGCTGTGTTTGAAGAAATCTAGCTTCAAAATAACGAAGTTATAGACTTTTCAAAACACGCATCCTGGTTTGCACAGCAGGTTTTTCTTAACTTCAGAGGCAAACACCAGGATGTGATGTTCTGAATATTCACTTTCAGTATATTTGAAAGCTCACACCTACTTGTATTTGAATGTGTGATTACTTTAAGAACTACATTGTTCTGAATCACTGTTACAAAAGGAAAAAGGCATTGGAGATCTTATTGTTTATTATAAACCAGGTTTCTGCTTTCAGTCAGAGAATGAGAGAATATAGGCATTCTACTCACAGGAATTACTATTATTCCTGTAGAAATTAACTTTAGAAAGGGCTTCCTGCAAGAATGGCTGTGTTCTAAGAAATATTCTGATGCAAATCATTACACAGAGAAAATATACTCACATTTCTGTGACTTCATTTAATTAATTTCTCAATTAATCAAAAGCTTTTCATGCTTTGGAAGCATGTAGTGTTGCAACTCTTGTAGTGTTGTCCCTGCTGCTTCTTTCTGGCCAAAACTGGAAATGTGTTTTCCTCCATCTCTTTCTCGCTGGCACCTGGCGATTTATGCTCTCTTGGAAATACATAATTTGCCTTGGGCTAGGAGAAACACAAAATTGTTTTGAGTAATGAAGAGTACCTCTGTTACTGCAACTATAGACCACCTTTGAGCCTCAATGATAGTTTTAGACTGAATTTTGTGATGAATAAGAAAAGTATATTTCTGCCAGTTAGTATGGTGGATGAGATTCATGGCTAACTCAATTCCAAGTTAAACAGCCCCAATTCTGCATGAGTGACAGAGGATGAATAGGTAAGATGGCAGAATGTTAGACATTTAAAGTAGGTACCTAAAAATAGGTAAGAGAAATGGTGTCAAAATGAACTACTGTTTTATGTGAATTTGCTCTACCAGACTAACACTGACAGTTAATACCTACATACACTACTTGTTAAATACACAGTATAAAGAAATAATTGGGGGAGTCACACAAGAGAAGCCTGTGAAAGAACAATGTTTAAAAGTTTTTCTTTCTAAGAAGAGTCATACATCCCTGACTTCGGTAAGAATGTCCCACAATTTGAGACTACCATTACCCATTCGTGGGTTTTGCTGGTTTTGATAATTTTCACTAAAATATTAACTAAAGGCAGGATATTTTAATTTATTAATTCATTTTATTGTTTGAAATAAATGTTCTTATTTTGGTCAAATGTCTGTCATCTATTAAAAAAATGAAATAGTAATTTCAAACAAAATAGGTCTTTAATGTCAGATTTTCCCTTTGGCTTTCATGTATTTTATTAGTTGTAAATATCCAGTATTCCCTTTCATAGTGCTCTATAAAAATTAGAGATTACTCCTGGTCTTACTACAGTTCTGGATCCATACATGCAAACTGGTGTTCTGCTAGGAACCTAAGCAGAACTAAACCTTTTAGTTTATTATTTTTCAAAGGCACACAGCACCCACAGCTAATTTTCTGCTACCTTGGATACTGATATCATTTGCTTGAAAGGCTTATCTGTAGATATTAGATATCAGTAGATATTAAAACACAGTTTTAAAGCCTAGAAGATCTAAAATTAATTTATCTGTGTATCTTCTTTTCTGGTTAATATTTGAGAATACAACATTTCTAACCCATAGGGTAACAAAACCATGAAATTTACATCGAAGAACTATTTAAAATTTATCACTTCGTACTTGCAGGCAATTTCTTTTTATTTAATTTATTTTAATTAAAATTCATGCAGAGAAGTGAGAAGTTGAAAACAGAAGATGTGAACTCTTGGCCCTCCAGTCTTCTGGGCAGATTTACCATTGGCTCTACCAGAAGCTCAATTTTTCCGAAAATCTTTAAAATAAAAAATTTGGTGAGTTTTAGCTTTCACAAGAATACGAAGTTACAAGTGCTAGGGGGCATTCAGCCCACTGACCTTGTCTGCCCATGAACTACCACTCAGTGTTACCAGATTTCTGCTACCTCAGTCCTGAGCTCAACTTTACACCAGTTATATCAAACTGCATGGTGATTTTAAAGGATTCCATGTGCAAACTCCCTGCCTCTGGTACCTACCAACCATCTGTCTGCTACAAACTTTTGCTGTGAAACAATTAGTTTTAGTTTAGACCCACACATGCCCCAATAGCTATAGTCTAGAAAGGCACTTACCTCCTTACTTTGCCTTGCAAAGTCTTCATTAAAAACAAAACAGAACAAACAGCACCAAAACACACATAAAAAAACCCAACCAAACAAACAAAAAAAACCAAACCAAAAGCACAAAGCAGAGAAGAAAGCTGTGATAATTTGATTTCTAACCAGGTCATGGACGCTACACAAATTTTCAGCAGTTGCATACTGGTTGTTTTGCACCAATCTTGTACTCCAAGTAGCACCAAATAAAAGAAATGCTTTTGGAGGAAAGCAATAACATTCATCAGTGTTTGAATATACAGTAGGTATTATCACTACTGCTGAATCGCTGTCCCTTGTGCAAGACAGCGTGCCTGGGATCTCACTGCAGAGCTACCACGAAAAAGCGCGCCTCTGCAGGCCTTGTCTGTAGCGGTTCTCCCTCAACGTTACAAATGGTCTGATGCATTGTTGGAGGACTGAGGGTGTTTTGTCATAAAAACAAATGCTTTATCAGAGCTGAAGTATGGAAATAGGATTTCTTGCATGGGGAAGAATACAGAAATCAGGTGTACATTTTAAATAATTTAGCTTCCTATCTAAGATGGAGCCTTGCTGTGACTTTGTCCTTGAGAAAAAAATTAGCAAGCATGGGCGACCATCAAAACGCTAAGGTTGCTCACTATCGTAAGAAGAGAATGTTACTGTCGGGAAAACCATTTATATGCCTAAGTGTTTCTGAGAAGCCTGAGTAAGGTGTTTTTAAGGAGCTCCATCAGCTTCCTAAACAAGATTGGAGTTCCACAAGGAGAGCACTTCTTTTTAACAACAAATAATGCAGGTTGCTACTCTGATCCTCCAGTTCGCATTAGTAGACCACGGTACATCACATTTCTATTTCATTGCTCTAGTAGTTAAAAAAGTACTTTGAAATGGGAATACAGTGATCTGCTCTTAATGCAATTGGGATTTTCTTTAAGTGGTGATCTGGTTCTTTGTCTCTATGGCATTTTGATCCAACAGAAATGTATTCATTTGTGCAACACAGAGCATGACACACAGCAAATTTGTAACCTTGCTTTGCCAAAATTTGGTGTTATATACGGGGAAATAAATCTGAAGTTTAATCGTCTTTTCAGGTACCTACCGGCTAGTCTCTTTCTTTTTTGAGCACATGGTTAACATAGGAGCAGTAGAGTCATCTTATTTTAATTATTTTTGATGTTGGTGACATTTTTTTTCTCCATCATTTTGGTACTCATTGATTAACAATTGTGAATAAAACCCTGCCATCATTTTTGCAAATGGTGAAATAAAAAGAAATGCCTGTAAAACAAACATTAGTATAACAACATCTTCTAAAATTCAACAGAAATCTGTTAAACAGTAGAGGGTTTTGCTATCTTAGATAAAACTCAGAAAACCTGAAAGAGTCTTCATATAAGTTAAAATTAAATATCCTCATATATAATGACAGTAACTGACCTCCTGGACCATGGCATATTAAGAAAGGCAAGATGATACATACGATGCAAATAAAAAAGGCACCTTTCATGCTGTAAATATTTCTTACTCCTATCAGATGTTCTGTACTGTAGGTAAAAAAATATTAGAAACTATGTTTATTATAAACTATCATTATTATAAACTATGAGCTTATTTAAAGGCATGTACATATTTAGATCAACTAAGAGACAAACATCATCTTTATTACCCTGTACAACACTTGATACTTCATGACTTCCTGATATTCCTATGCATTTAACTAATTTGATGAAGCTTTGAATTAGACTCAGAAATACTATAACAAAAAAAAAAATCCAAAGTAAAAACACTATAGTTAAGTTACAGTTTTCTATCACATTGGGATAGCTATAGAGAGATTTAATATTCCTTATAAAAGAAAATGTTTATATTATGCATACGAAAATATATAGTGTTTCATTTCCCCCATTCTGCTGACTGGTCCAGCAGAATCCATGACTTGTCACTAGCACTCTCTGCCTTTCATTATTTCATTGTATGACTAGGTCACTCTTATACATGTAGTGTTCAGCTTGCAATTTGCAATGAATATAATAGATAAACTGTCATTAATGACTTTGAGTAGCAATTTTAATTGCAGCAATCTTTATTTTTTTTATACGTGTATGCTGGCAAATTCATCTAGTTCTTAGTTGTGCTTTTCTGTATGAATTCAGCAGCTTTCTTGCCTCCTGAGGGAAGCAAATCTCGTAAAAAAATCAACAAGGCATTTTGTTTCTAACGAGAGTGATTTGATCTCTCGAATTCTTGGGTTACTTGAAGACCAACTGTAAGCTAAGGCTCTGGAGTTGAGCTTCAGAAGACTTCAGGAATCATTCTTAGTGCAGGATCCACTTTTAACAAACGAATTACTGGTGTTGGTGACTCATTATACAAGACTTCCTGCATTCTGTCTTCCACTAGAGTGAGGCTAATGCAACAGATAGGACTGTACAGAACCAAGATCAGGACCACGTGTGCGATGGACTGCTCAGCTACACATTGAAAGAAACTGATTACAGTACTGTGTGGCTTGGCTTTCCTGTCCTGTATGTAACACTAGGCAAGAAGTTATACTAAATAAAACTCTTGAAATAGCAAATGAAATCAGACACAAAAGTGTAGCCTGGTGTCATCTTTGGAAGTAATCTGTGGAAGAAATAGGCTGGTATATCTAAATGTTGAAGAAGAGCAGACAGATGGCCCTGACCCTTCAATATGCATGTGTCTCTGTGAATTCTTTCGGGCTTCAGTGACTTGTTTATGCAGAACTCCCTGCAGACCTGGTGAAAATAAATCCCCGTTATGAAGAACAACAAAGAGGGAAAGTGCAGCTTAACTCTCATCTGGAACTTCTGCCCTCAGGCCTTTTAAAGTTATTTTTTACAAGTTGCATGTCATAGCCACTTGTAGCACCCACAGATTTAAATACATACAGTGTTAGTTCTGTGAGTAATCATGGTGACTTCAGTAAGACTGCTCAGGTGCACTGTGTCTTTGGATGACTGGGATTTAAAGAGTAAACACTCCCATGTCTGCTCACTGGAATATTTGTCCCTTCACCTTTGAATCCAAATCAATACTTTTTTTTTTTAGGGGTCACCAAAATCCTCCCACACTTAGCAAAGTTATTTTGCTTTCTGCAGTAACAGAGCACGTCCACTGTTACTAGGAGCTCCTCTGCTTTTCCATAATTTTGTCCTTCAAGCATCTGAAAAAAACAGGAAGGTTAGGAGGATCAGGGCTCCTGGGAAATATGGAGTTAATGTAACCCAGGCTTGTTGTCATGAATAGGAAATAGCTTACCCCTGAAGTGGATTTGCCTAATTGATTAGAAGCCTGATTGCATCCCTGAAGGGCTGGATGCCCGGAGGGGATATGCATGCCCAGAGGCAGGGAGCTTGCACGGCAGCTTCACAGAAAGGGAAATCTCCTGTGCTGCTGGAGCCTGGGCTGAGAAATCATTTTCCCCTGACCGTTTCTGGACCAGAGCTCAGGCCCATCTCCAGCATACTCCCAAGCACAAAATCAGCTTGTGGACTTGGAGAAAGGTGCCAGCAAGCAACATCTGACTGCTACCTCCTATGGCCCAGCTGGCACAGAAACCAGCCGTTGTGTGAGGACACTCAGCCCCCTGCAGTGAGGCTCTCCAGCAGGAGAAATGTTGTTTTGCTCACCCAAACACTCCCCACCCGTAAACAGTAAGCAGTTGGCTTTTTCAATCTTCCCTGCTCCTTCGTTTCTCAGGATGGAGGAGCAGAAGTGGCAGAAGTCCCAAGGCCTGGCAAGCTTCCCCAAGGGGCAGGAACCACCGAGTGGCTCCTGGTTCCCTAATCAGCTCGGTGAAGTCGCCTTGAGAAGCCCAGAGGCAGGAAGCTGTTTGTAGTACAGTAACTCAGGCCATTGTCTGGGCTTTTTCAGCTGGGCTTCGTTGCTATTACCATGAGAAAGACCAGCATTTTTCTACTTCCCTTTTGCCTCTTCCAGTCTTTACTTGCTCTTGACTTTTCTGAATTTCACTTTGATACCTTGACACTTCGGCTGGTCTCCCAGACAGATATAATTAAAAGAGTTAATTTTTTTTTTTTTTTTTTTTTGGTCACAGTGGGCTGTGAGGCAATGAGGTTGGTTAGCAGAGAGATACTTTGGAGATTTGCTGGGAGAACTCACCTCGTCCCCCATTTACAGCAGCTCTTTGGGTCTTTTCTGCAACTCAGAGGGCCCAGAAAGCTGCAGCTGGGAGACATAATCCAACATTCAAGTTTCACATAAAACAGAATTAGCAAAAAGTCCAGCAGGGTAAACAGGGGTTGCAGACTGCTGACCGTGTTTCAGTGCGGAATGCTCCACCTTCTTCCAAAAAGACTTTGCCATTCTTACCTTGAGAAAGAATTTGACAACAGTGCAAATCTTAAAAAGAAGAAAAAAACGTGTGAACACTCATTCAAAGCATCACACTGCAAACCAGCATGGTGGCTTACAGTCTGCTATAGCACTCATTCAGTGCTGGTGTGAAGGAAAATGCCTCTTATTCCCCCCCCGCCCCTTTATCTCCACCACGTGAAGGAATTCCTGGACAGTCCCCAAACCCAATATAACCTGCTCTCCTTAACTTCCGGGACTTAGTGACCTCCATGTTGCTAGGGCTGCAAGGTACCAGAAGAACAATAAATATATTTCTAGAGCCCCTTATGAAAAGTAATCTCTCTGATCCAGACATCACAGAACTCAGTTTTGCTTTCCTGAGATCAGAAAATGAGTCACAACTTCAGTTATGGTTCACCTGGGAGTGTCTTACAGAGATTCTCCTTTGTGTCGGTACAAAAAGGCAGTCAGCTGGTGAGGGCAACACAGCACCATCCAATCTCTAATGCAGTGTAAAAGGAGAACTATGGCAGAGGTTAGACTTTTAAGCTGGTGACATTCATAAACCACCTGCAACAAAAACACACGGAAAAGTGAGCCTAGCCTTAATGAAAGATCTATTTCTCGTATCTCCAATTCAGTGTCTAGTTCTGTCACTAAACGTGCTACTACATTATTAGGAAATGGTGCTGTATTTTTACAAGAAGATAAGTCTTGTTGCTTTTTATCCTAATACTTCCCCAATCGTTTTTTTTCTAGGCCGTAAGTCCTTGCACATCCATACACTTCGCCATCGTAACTCTTGATTTAGTATTCTGAGGATCAGTATTAGGACCAGTAGACACAGCTTTAATGCTTTTGACAAAATATATTTATATTCCTCCTGTGTAGAGTCCATAACACATCATGCAGTGACCTGGATGACAGAGTGGTGGATGCATTTATTCAACCTGCAGATGACACCAAGTGGGAAGAGACTACCAGGAAGTTTGGCTTAGAATATAAAGTGATTTTGACAAACTGGAAGTGTGGTCTGAAGAAGTGGTAGGCTAGACAATGAAGTCAAAACGGTTTTAGCTTAAAAGAAAAGACTGAAGACACTATGGTCTGAAAACCTGTGGAAAGGAAATTATAGGGTTTTTTTTTTCTATTTAGTCAGTTATTCCATGGGGGAAAATGCAAAAAGGAATCAACTTAAGTTGCAGGGAGAAGGTTAAGTTTCATAATATTTTACTGTAATATGATGTCAGGAAACAATATTTGTCTTATGCTTAACTAAGTAGAGAGTGCAACAACTCATAAACACTAGATAGGCTTTTAAAATCTATTAATCTATAGAAATGGCTTCTGAAAACATCATTAAGTCTAGATACAGTACTTGATCTTAAAAAATAAAATCAACACTCCTATATTGTCAGATGCATCACCTAGAGGGAACCATCTGTCTGCATGCTCTCTGTGTGCTTTTCTGTTAACTCGTGTGTCCAGAGACAGAAAAACGAACACCAGGGAATGACAGACAGATTTATTATACTAGAGTATTAAAAATATATTCTGTAAAAATAATAGCTTAAAATAACTTACATAAATGTTTTTCTTTACCTATGATGTGTAAAACTATGTATTTCAACTACAGTTTATAAACATGAGTTAAAACATTAATTTTATGTTAAAAAACATTGTATGAAAGAAATCACAAGAAAATAATTACTTCAAAATATATTTTAAACTATATGAACTAGCTCTGTATAACACTACACACAGTCTGGTGCCCCCTTTTGCCCTTTATTGAAACTTTTAAAATCCACTGGCACACTGGACCACATTCAACTCCTATATAAAGCTGAAACATTTAAATCTGGATTCAGTGGATTTATAACAATATTCAATGGTACTTTTTCTTTGGTTGGTTTTTGTTTGCTTGTTTTGGTGTTTTTGTTTGGTTTTGGTTTTTGTGTTTTTTTTTTCTTTCAAGCAGAGAACAGACTCAGGCCTATTGCAGTTACAAATCACAATGAATTTTTACATCATTGATATTGCACCCTTGGACTTTACTGTGAGATCACTCTACAGTTTACGGCAGGACTGTAGATCATGTTGTTGATTTTTTTTTCCCTCCAGTCTGAGGGATTTTTTCATATCCAATATATTCCCAAACGAATTTTCCCAGGCTTGAGCAATATCCATCAAATGTATTTGGGATTTAGCTATATTATCCTTTAATCACCTCATAGAAATTCTCAGCTTGGTAGGTAGCTCATTCAGTTCCGAATTATTAGCATTA
>VWYH01001204.1:0-34548 GCA_013399365.1 Pampusana beccarii | reverse complement strand
TTATATTATATTATATTATATTATATTATATTATATTATATTAATTTATACTATATTAATTTATAATATAAAATATTATCAAATGCATATTTTCCATTTGATTTCTTAGAGGATCAGTGGCTCTTCAAAATGTTCGGCTTCCTTTTTTCTTTCCAGTTGCAGTCTTCCACTTGGAGAATGCCTTTGCCAAATTTGCAACAGAAGAAATCAAAAATGTTTGTGTTTAGATCTCTTAACACCTATTGTTAAGTATCTTATCAGCGCATAGGCAAGAATATGCAAATAATTTGAATATTCCCTACAAGAAATACTTGTTTTAATATAAAAAAAAATTATACATCCCTATATGGGCACAAATAGATTTCCTTATCATTAAAGCATGTTTAAGTGTAAAGTTGTTCACCCAAAAAGGACATCTTGGAAAAAACACTCATGTCTAAGGATTTTACACTAACATAGACTTTTAGTATCAATTTACTTTTGATTTACAGTCTTGCAAGTTAAATGTGGGCAGTTCCTACATGCAAGACAACTACAATTTGTATTTTCTCCTTATCCATTTCCCTATGTACACTTCAATGTACATAGAAAGTACAAAGAACTTACTAGTTCAAGATGAGCTTTTGGACTCTTGAGGACACATGAAAGTCTGGTTCCTTCAGCAACTGCAATTCCTCTAAAGGATTCCTCAAATTCAGCTTTCAGTTACAGTAAAGCAAACTAAAAGCAACCTCCTGGTGCTAGTGTGGATATCGACCAAAAGTTAACATGATAGACATTTATTTTTAAAAAAAAAAAGAAATCTACCTGTGTACCCCAAAGGTGTGTTCTGGTTGCTATGGAAATGGTAATCATGAATTTCCTGGCTAAAGTGTGATCAAAATCCTAACTTTCAACACTGCATTAATGTCGTTTTTCACACTTGCAAGATACTGATTTTAGCTGTAGTTGAGGCATTCCCAAATGGAATAAGCTCCTTTCCCTGACACTGTGCTAGGATGTTAAACAAAAACAAATAAAGAAACCCCAACAACAACCAACAACAAAACAACAGCAAATTTTAAAAAAAAGTTTTAAAAAATGATAGTCACATACAGATGAAACCCTCACAGTATTACCCTTCAGCATTCCCAACAAACCCCCACCAGTTTCCATTCAAACTGGTGGCTCAATGTACCTGAGACAGCTAATTAAAAAAGGAAGTGGTCAAATTCATTCTTTTTTTTTTTTTTTGTAAACTTCAAAGGTGATCCCTCTCCTTCCTCCTCTTTACATTTTACTGTCTGGCTCTCTGCCCATCCTGCAGCTGTTGGCTGAGCCTGTGTTTCACGGCGTCAAACCTGCCTCCTCACGGTCCATAAAGTTACAGCAGGGATCATGATACGCAGGTGTGGAAAAGCCAGAAGTGCAAGATGGGCCCGTTAATGATTTTTCTGGCACCCCATGCTGAGCTGCTGAAAAAAAGAGAGCAGCCCGCAGAAGGCAAGGGACTCTTTGTTTGGAAAGGTATTTGAGGTCGTATTACTTCTCCGACAGCAAAGGTGTTGGGTTTTCACTTTAAGGGCTGTTTACAGAAATGATTCACCTTTTATACAGCTTTTAAAAAATGCTTTGAGGCTTTAATTGGACACAGGATTTGCATCACACCAGTATGAAAACTCTTACTTTTCATTTAACCACCCATTAAATCATTCAATGATCTTACTCAATGATAAGCAGCCAGCTCCCATTATATGGACTTAACAGAGGAAAACAAAAAATCAAATCATTAGGGGTTCATTTATATCATAAGCTTTAGTCTGGGAATTTCTGTACTCATTTACATTTGGGCAATGAAGGTAAAGGGAACTAACTGTTGGGAAACAAACAAACAAACAACAACACAAAACATGAAAAAGTACAACAAATTGCTGTTCTTCTTGAAAAAACTGAACAATTGTATCTAAAATTCAACTTACAAAAATCACTTAGAAGTCTGCTTTATTTTAAACATTACTCGAGCTGTGATCTGAACTGTGCCCAAACAACAACTTTAAACAACTTTAGCTCGAGATTTTTAGAAATTGGTGCTGAAAATAATAGCCTACAGGAACCATTTTCCAGAACACACAAGTGATGTTATATTCTCTGCCACTCAGGATCAATGGGACTTAAATTTGCAGATCATCTGAGCACCAAAGCATGGCCCAGTTTTCACAACTTCAACTATCTCCTACTAGGAGAGAGAGCCTGAACAGTTGCATTTAGGCTTTAAACCTAGGTTTTAAACCCTCAAGTCCCTAGTTAGGTGTGGGACGCTAGCACTTCTGCAATCTCTAGGTCCTAGATTCTCTAGCACCCCAATCTTTAGGCACCTATATTTTAATGCTGGCCTTTTGCATCAGTGTTTTAAAGCTGGACAGTATTTTGGTGCTGACAAAGAATAAGCAGGCAAAGACCGAGAGAAGCAGATAGTGAGGAACATATCATGTGGAGAAGGGAAGTTTAAGAGGAGCTACTGATGCAGAAAAGCGAGAGCTGCACTGTCGTCTCCGCTGTTCGTCCATACATCATTTACTTATACCAAAAGTTTAGCACAGTAAGAATTTGTCTATGTATGATTCTGTAAAAGAGTTATAATTTCTGTTGCTACAACTCCTAAAGACACAGAGCTGCTGGGCACTGTTTAAAGATACAAGTTCAATTCTGGAACTGTGTATCCATTTAGACCTACATGATGGATATGCCCCCTCTGACAAGCAGCAGTAGATTTGTTTCAGGCTCCTGACCTGCTCACACATAATCCTCCTAATATTTTACTTCCCTGAACAACCGTTTTGGATGCAGCAATTCCTAGAAATTCAAACCAGGACTGGGAGCAATCACAAACCTGAAGAAAAGCAGTGCCAACCATAAACAAGGCGGAACCAACAGCGTTATGCTTTCACTACCACTTCAGCATTTGGTTGTGTTATTGAGCATCATTTGAAGCTGTGAGATAGCAGAACATCTCTTTAAGAAAGTCCAGTGGGGACCAAAATGGACCTTATTGTCTGCAACAGTGAAGAACGCAGTGTGGTTTTCTCCATGCCTGCAGTTATCACTTGCTCAGAACTGGCATGGCATGGCTTTGCTGGCAAATAAATGGATCAGGTGGCCTTTCTGAGGACATAAAGAAATAATGTGCATGTGCTTCATGTTGCTCCTGAGTCCACTTTTGACAACAGAATTTCAAGAGTACTTGGTATACACGTAAAACCCTGTCTTCTCCTCTCTTCCACTGACTGCTTTGGAATCTGTGCCAATACCTTCATCATGGAAATAAAACAAAAGTTGCTCATACCAGGACTCCACAAACAAAACCACAACCAAAGCTCAAAAACCTAATTCAGGAACAGAACTGTCAGAGTGTCCACATACAGCAGGAAAACAGAGAAAAAGATATTGAGAAGGTAAAA
This sequence comes from Pampusana beccarii, assembly GCA_013399365.1. Classification (NCBI taxonomy): domain Eukaryota; kingdom Metazoa; phylum Chordata; class Aves; order Columbiformes; family Columbidae; genus Pampusana; species Pampusana beccarii. The sequence goes on along the minus strand of VWYH01001204.1, from coordinate 31,111 downwards.
ACTCTCTGTATTTTTCCTTGAAAGTTATTTCCCAGCTGTCGGAAAGAAGAGTAAGGTAAGCTCATGAATTATTGCTTTTGCTGGTCACCTTGACTGCCAGACTAATCTTTAGCTTTTCATCCTGCAGCAGTCTGTAATAACCTTCCCATTTGTGTCAGCTGATATATTTTAACAGTGAAGCACAGGAAACAAAATATTATTTTAAACTCAACAAATCCCAATAGCCTTTGTGCCCCACCCACAAGCCACCTAAATTACATGGACTGGCCTTTCTCATTATGTTTGTGATGCTGAAAAACATCTTCGCAACCGTATGTTACGTAGTTCATTAAACGCACCCTCCCATCAGCTTTTCAAGAAAGAAGCTCTGACCTCGCAGCTCTGGTGGGTGATCAGCCAGTCTTCCGTGCTCCCAAAAGAAAATACATTTTTAAAGAAGCATCTTAGCAAATTAAAAGCTGAAGGACACTCGGCATGGTGAGTGGATGCTGCCGAAAGCTGTTGTAAATTATCTGCTCTGCCATGGGAGTCTTCAAGGGCCACAGACATGCTGTACCGTCTTTTTGCACCACAACTCCTTTCTCTGATGTTGACAGCAGCACAACCCTCCTCTCACTATGAGCAACTGCAATGAAACAAGCAAACAAACAATCTTAAGGTTTGTGAGGTGCTGAAATAGAAAAATAATTGAGAGAATAGATTTATCTCAGACTGATTTTTAGGTCCTGCCTTTTCTAGACTCCTGTAGGATTCTTTATTCCAGGATTCCCAACCTCCTTTTTTATGGATACTGCCAGCAAGAGTGAGTGCCATGAGCAGCATCCTGATTTTTGCTGCCTTACACATCCCCTTTGAAATGCATCAAATCACAGTTTGGTAAAGCCAGCTATAAGCCTCATGGAGTAAGTATCTCACCTCCAGGTGTACTCACCTGTACTTTATGGGCAATTAAGGACTCTGTCTGGCTTCAGCTGCTGAGCATCCTACTGGGACTGTGCTATTGGGTTTTCTCTGCCAGCCTCTGCTCTGCCCTCCCCAGCACAGCTGGAGTGGTGGCAACTGCAGCTCCCAGCCACATGCTACGCTGAGATAACTTGCATGCCACAAGTGACATGTACCACAGCAGGGCACCCCCTGCTTTATGAAATCCTACAGGCTACTTTAAACACATAAACACATCGTTGCACACTGGCAAAATAGTTTTTGCAGACCACTGTTGCCATCTCTACTCAGGATCAGTGTAGTGGTAGGATATATTTTGATTTAAACAAGTACCTTTGCGCTATCTAACTCTGATTTCTACCAGCTTATTTGTCCAACATTTAATGCGATGTCATTATGACATGCTCCCCCTTTATTTGAAATCAAAGATACTAACCCTAAAGCTGAACAAGGCACAGCACAATGCAGTGCAAGGTTAAATCTCCTATTTGAACCTGAAGCTATCCTGCTGCTTATAACCCTGCTAGCTTACTCAGAGAATAAGAAGTCTCCAGTAAACCCTGATTTTCCCAGACTTGATCACAAACTTTTTCAATCAAAAATATTTGGGGTTTGCAATTTTTCTTGAATTCTGATTGGCCAGCTTATAACAACTGAAACAAGTGTAAGTTATATATAGGCCTATGTGCTTTTATTTTAGAATTGAAATACTGTTTTCAAACAGTAACAATTTCAAAACTATTGAAATGCTGAAAGTATGTGAAATTTAAGCCAAATAAAATACACTGTGAAAACCACTGGGGTTCAAACATATGACTATTTCCCATTTCTACATTTCTCCCTTTTTCAGCCAATTCTAATAGAAGAAACACTAAAGAGCATTACAACTTGATAAATCCATGGTAATATAGCAAGGGCTAAACCTTGTCTGATCTGGCAACCGAGAGGAAGGTGGGAGGAATCCTGAGGGAACAGCCGGAGTGAGAAGTGAAACTGCAAGACCATGAGATGGTGATCAAAGGGAACGAGGACTCCCAGGCACAGTGAGAAAAAGAGTTACTGTCCTGGAGAGATGAAGGAAGAAAATCTGTAAAAAACCAGGATCCTCTGTGCTGCAATTGCCCAAGCGCTGTTCGGAAGAGTTGATTTTTAGGTGTTACATTAATCCAATTTGGATAATTTCATTAACTTCCTTAAATTTGCCTTATTTCAAATAATGTCCCAAGCTCTAGAGTGCACTTCACTGTGCACTGGGTTCAAACACACCACCAGATATGACCACATTTTAGGGACTATCCACCCAACTGGATGTCCAGAGGCTTAATGAGTTGATGTTTGAAAAATGTGTCATCTGCAAATCTTGAAAGGCGAACAATAGTACAGCACCATGTTAGCAAGAAACAAATTAACCAGATGAGTTTTTCTTTTTAGTGTTATTGTCAATAACAACAGTCTCTATACATCAAGCAAAAAAACTTTCAGACTCAGGAGATCATTGTGTTTTAAAGCAATAATTAATGCTATTCACATTTATCTTAGATATGAAATTACCTTTATTACAACAGTAAGGTATTTTGAGGCATTTTCTACTGTAAGTTGTAGCTTACCCCTTCAGGTATGGTACAGGCAGATATCAAAGCAATGGTAGGAAACCCATGTAAATTAAAAAACAAACAAGCACACAAAAAACGCCCCAGAAAACCCAAACGGTAAAACAGTCTGCTCCTTAATTCTGAAGTCCTGATACTGGCCATTTTTCCAAGGTGACACACATCAGTGCTGCCCCTTAGCTCTCATTCATATCATTTTTTTCTGGTGTTGAATGTAGTAAAGACACAATTTCTGAGAACATAAAATATTTCAGGTGATAGAATGCGATCATGGTGCGGAAGACGGGAAACAGTATTTTTTAGTGAAGAATTAGAAGGCATTTTGGAAGACTTAATCACTTACAGCTAGAGCTGAAATTTAAAATACTATCTTAAGATTCTATTTCCTTTTCTGCTCCTGACTAAAGCAGACATCTGTTTCTATGTGTAGCATCTCTGGTTTGTGTATAGTAGTTTCTACGTAGCAATAATTGGTTTTGATGTTCAAGAAGGAGCTGCACCTCTCAAGTTGGTCAAGAGATGAAAACACAGAAAGAAATCAGTGAAAGGAAAGAAATAACTTATACAGGGCTTTGAGACCCACTCCAATCTGGACAGTTAGGTGGGCTATTAGGGTGACCATGGTCTGGGCACTGGATGGGCTCAGAGAACTTGTGCAATGTTTGGGCAGCAACATACAGACAGTGCAGAAGAAGAAAATAGTTGAGAATATTAAGAAAGTGAGGCAATATAAGGTACTGTAGTGGAAAATAAGAGCTTTAAGGAGCTTTGAAGAGGAGAAAATGTGGGGATCCAGTGAGGGATCCTCTCATTGGAAAGGCACAACTCAAGCAATAGGCCAATAAATTATTTTTGCTCTTATTCTCTGAAGGATGGAAGTAGCTGTCGCGAAGGAGAGGAAGGGCTAAACATCATTGTATTATCAAGGTGGGACTAAATATAGGCCTGAACAATGATCCAGTATGACAAAGAGATGACCTCAGCAGCAAGGAAGAAGCAGGACAGCCACAATTGTTTAAAACCAGTATATGCACAACATTTAGAACTAGTGATATAAAATGTATTTTTAAAAAATTATATTTATTTATTGAGACCATTAAAATGGGGACACTAATTGGAAAGCTTGGAGGAGGAACAGTACAGTGACCACTTGAAATCCCTCCTTGTGTACAAAGCACAGGCAAGACCCTCACAACTCATGATACACTGGCCTGGTGTTATGGATGGCTGGACTACTCCTCTTCACCTTATGGGCATATGAATAAAGTATGATTAAAGCAAAAAAAAATGCTTTGAATGACTTGGTAAGATTATTTTAAAAATTATTTTTAAAAAACACATCAGAGATGTATTAAAATTATAATTTAAAAAACCATGGTTATAACATAACTGCCTCTTCGGCATGTGGGGTTTGACAAGTTACGAATATTTTCCTTTTTGATTTGGATAACTTTTCACAGCAATGAAATCAGCTCTTGAGCACTTTGAAGCCAAGCAAAACCAAACCATCCACTGACTTACGAATAACTCTGTAGAAATGGCTACTAAGTGCAACTTTGGTAAGGCCACTGGAAAAAACTGCTGACATACATGGCATTTACTCCATACACTCAGCTTATTATAGAGTGAAATTCAACTGAAAGGACCCAGCGAGGGCTGGGATTTTCACACTTACCTTAGGAAATATTTGCTCATTTTCTTTTTGGGGCTTTGTGTGTTTATGACGGCGAGGCGGATGTTGGCAGCGTGCCAGCCCCCACGCTCTGCCTGGGCACTCCGGGCAGAAGAAAGAAAACAAAGTCAGAAGGATGCATTTTCTAAATGGAATATTCAACCCACAACGGTGTACTTGTCCCCTGATGTGCCATCCTAAAGTGCATCTTCACCTGGAAAAAAGTAACTAACATAACAAGCAGGACTGTTTTAGAGATTATATTTTCCTTATTCAAGCCACCCTTCATTTCTTTGAAAGAAAACAAGAATTCTGAACAGGACCACATTTTGGTTTGCCTTACTTCGCTCTTTTTATCCTGCATATTTTTTTTCCATTGGTCTGTATTCTGCTCTCATTTATTTTCAGTGGAAGAACAGAATAAATGCCCTAGTATCAGCAAAATGGGTCCAGTTTTACACAGGCATAGCTGAAGTAGCCCTCCAGTGCACTCTCTCAGCCAAAACAAGTAGAAGTAACCAGCTAAAGGAGGTCCTATCCCCTGCTTCTAGTATTTGTACCGCTATGTAACAAGCCATATCAGGAAACCAGCTCAAAACTAACCTGAATTAAAAATACGGAACAGAACAGGGAGATGATTTTCCTCCAGGTCGGCACCAAGATCTGCCTCCCAGCGGTAGCACAAACAGAGAAGAGCTGGGGGTGACACCTTTGTTTTGCACAGCACACTTACATCAATCCAAAATTATGGTGAAATTATAGTCCTGGCCTAGTTCACAATTAAGGAAGGCAAATCAGTAGAAAGAACAAAGAAACACTCAATTTTTTGTTTCTTTTAGTTTGACTTCTGTGAGTTGGCTCACTTCGGTGTCAGACAAGCGCTAGCAGGAGACCAAGGACAGGAAGGGGAGGGGAGCAGGACTGGCAGCAATAGTTGTTCTATCAACTCAGCTGTAGCACCAATCCATCACAGCATCTGTGGTAAGCTGATTGTTAACAACAGCGAAACCTCAAACTCTTGAAAAGGGTTTTTTTTTTTCCTTACCAGCTAGGAAGTTACAGTGGTTCCTTCTGAGGTCTTTTATAAAAGGCACGAAGATACAAGATCGGGCTCAGAAACCAGGAATTGTAACTCTAGAGCTTGGAAACAGATTTAAAGCCTTTTTCAGGCCACCTACCCCTCTTTCAGTAGAAAAAGGGGAACAGAGGAAGAGTACCTTATTAATCTTTGTGCAAAGGCTGTTCTGATGAAACTTTAAACACAGTCATTTTACGCCAAGTGGTTATTACACTTCTATGAGACCTACAGCAGTGCAATTGCATTGGTTCACTGTTTGTTGCCATCACTTCCTCCATCTGCCTCAAATCACTATTGATCAAGTGGCTGCTACCTGCAGCTCTCAGAAGCAGCATACAAGCGCACTGCACTGACATTCCAGAAATGCCAGGATCTGGCTCTGCTGGAAGCAGCGTTAGTGTAAGCTATTTGCACATTTTCGCTTCGAAGCACAAACCAGAGGTGCAAAGGTTCATGGCTAAGGAAGCAAAGACAACCTCAGCCATGAGGCAGGTTTGATTTGGATCAGTTGATGGCAAGTTTCATGCAAAAGTTCATGTCAATGCATCAAACCATTGACAGACTTGTAGATGAAAGAGTTTATTACAATGATTTACTGAATAAAAGCATAATGATTGGAGTCAGCATATTTTCATTTTTTGACAAGTTAGGCTGCGCCACTTGAGTGTCTTTACCAAGAGCACTTACAAATAGTAATAGCTGAGGTCATTACCAAAACCGAATGCCTCTCTGGACTGCCTGCTTTGGCCAAACACAAGTCACTGCCCTGTCTGTGTGACAGCGGGGAGAAATCTAACGGACCCTTGAACTGAAGACAGGGTCCATAATCATTTGGGCCTTTCTGGTCTTAAAATGTGATGAATAAAGAGGATTAGATGAAGACATGTCAGGGAGAAAACACCCTTTGAAGTCTGGTTAGCATTCTTCGAACTACGACATTATTAGTCTTAGCTTGGCAGAGTTTGTGTGCCTCTGAGACCATCTCCTTTTTCCAGCTGGGCTAATTAAAGGAACATACAAACAGTCTCGTCTGTGTCTTTCTGACCACACAGTACAACACAAGCTGCTACTGAGAGGGAAAGTAACTACAAACATCCCAGTGACAGCAGGCGGATTAGGCAGGAGGCCAGCTGAGCAAAGAGGAGGCAGCGGACCAGCCTCCTGGCCCAGGTGCCAGAGGTTAGTCATGTATTGTGCTTTGCAAACAACACCGGCCTTGTAGTTCTCTTCTTGCAGAAACCCCATGCAGCCTGCAAACGAGAGTTAAGGTAAGAAAGTGGAGTTATTTCCAGCAACCTCCATGAGCGTGTGCATCCCATAGTTCTTTGTCAGATGCACGCTTGGCCTTAACTCTGAGACATTCATTGCTTTAACTGGGTGCGTTCATTTTGACAAAAGAAAAAAGCTGAGGAAAGGTCAGTCTCAGAGCAAATATACTAGTTATAACTTGTCTAGTCTTTGTTAATATCTTAGGACCTGAACTTAAATTTCAGTCCTGTGAAAAAATAAAAATCAAAATCTTACCCAAATGCATAACTTATACTCTAAAAAAGAAAATTACTAAGCACTTGGAACACAAAGTGTATTTCCTGAATGCAGGAAACAAGGGGGAAAACAAGACATCTAAAGAGGGAAAGGTTCAGGCATTCTATCCAGCCTCCTGAAAAAGAGGACTATGAGTGAGAATCGGTCTTTATGCTGTTTGCTGCGTGGTCCATCAAGTCAATTCTGATCCCCACTTCTTGCTTCAGATCTGTTTCAGGAGAGATTTTGCACTCAGCAGGCAAAGTGTGCCAGCACTGGAGTGAGCAGTGTTATCGGGTGTTAGCTGCAGCACTCTGATACATCCTTGAGAACTAGCACATCATTAGGGATACTTTCACAGCGGAATGTGTGGGTCTTAGGTCCATATGTCAGACAAAAGCAAGGATGCTTTTAAGGAAGAATTTAAAAAAAAATTAAAAACAAATAACTTTAATTAACTTTTCCTTTAAGTGTTCCTTTTGTATTTGATTTCAGTACTGTTACTGAGGTTCTCAAAACACCATTTTGATAGTGTCTCTGTATGCTTTTCTGTAAAAGAAACAAAAAACAAACAAAAACTAAACCCAGCCCTCCCACTACACCTCTCCCCCCCCCAAAAAAAAACAAAACAAAAAGAACTACAACATCGCAAGATGTAGCTATTTGTTTTAAAAGAGCTCTGGAAGATTAATTAACAGGGAACGTATTTTGCTGTGCAATACCAGGTATTACAGATACAAAGTATGATTCTCTCATCTCTGCACCTTGGTCAGTCATTGCCACCTCCCTGAATTAGCGGCAGTTTACACCTACTTGCACTGATATAAATGACAACCCAAGAGCAAGGTGATAGAAAACAGGTCTGCAATGTATAGCCTCAGCCAAACACACCTGCAACCCTTTTACAGAGCAACCTATATATTGTTCTATGTTTAACTGTTGGTATGTGAAAATACTATTAATAATAATTTATATGGAACTACATAAAACATAAATGGTGCATTATATATACTGGACTTCTAAGAGATTTGGTAATGATTGATACATATTTGGTAATGATTGATACATATACAAACAGCAAAATGCCCCGTTGAGGTTACAGCCCAAGCACATTTCAAAATAGATTGGGATTTGTTCTCTGGCACAGCTGAAGCAGGACCTGCTCCCCCAGCAACCACCTTGATGAAGAAAACAGTGAGAGCTCACACTGATCAAGTACTTGGCAGCTCAAGGCATCACAGTTTCTAGAGATCACTTCCAATTTCCACGGGCAAGTACCTGCCCCGGTGACACAGCTGCAAGAGCACACCACAGACAGCTATGAGATTAAATATGAAACGCAGTGACCACACTGGCATATTACCTCAGCTATTACTATTTGTAAACTACATGGCTGATTAACTCCAGGTTTTCTAAGAAGTGATACTGTAGTTTGCTTTTTCACTGTGAGGTTGCTGAAAAGCATGAAGACCTGTGGTGTTCTCCAGCCTTCCTTAGCCAGGCTGGTGAAAACGAACTAGCACAGGTCTCCCATTCTCCACATCAGTCATCCCTGCTGGGGTGTCAAGAGATCACCAATATCATACCCGAGACTCTTCCACCCATGGAAACATTTGGGTTTTTTTACAACTCTAGACTTTTTTCCTGATTATCAAGTTTTACTCCAGACATAACTGGAAATACTTAATTTGAAATAACATCCTAAGGGTCTATTTTACAGAATAGCTATTCAGATTATCTCCCTGTATTAGCCTTGCATAAAGAAGCTTATTCCTTAACAGTCCCAAGTACGTAAAACGAAACCCACTGTCAGAAAAGTCATCTGTGTATTCACAACATACCAGCTACCTTGTACCAATTTCCACATGGATTGTTTTCCCTCCATAATCCATTATGAGAATTTCCTGACTATCAGCGTCTGCTTTTCAGAAATTTCTACACCAAAAAATGAGAGAGTATTTGGGTGGCAAGGCTGGTCCTCATAAAAGACAGTTCTTCAAAAGCTATGCTACATCAAGAGGGGCACAGCCTCTCCTTGTGCCCCTTCACCAAGGGGCCAGACCCCACCATCCGCAGACCGCCTCCTCTGAAGGCAGATGCATTTCAGTGATATCCGAGAGGAAGAAAAGCCAGGGGCTTTTTCAGGATGAGGGGCACTGCACGTGTAAAGTGGTACTGTTCTAGGAAAAGAAGGCTGCCTGAAGCATGCAAATGTCTGGGGCTTTATTAAGTCGTGATTAGAAACAGAAGTGTGAAGGGAGAGGGTAGCCGTAGTCTTTGCCTACTAACATTCAAGTACACTGTAGCAGCCACCAGACACACACAGAGCCCCAGGTGCCAGGCCTTCCTTGGTATTTAAATTTCTGCCTCATCCCTTCAAAGCCTAATATCCCTGCTGACAACCGATGCCTCTTCCTTGACTGATCCTGGCTTTTTCCTTTTTACCTCTATAGATCAGTTTTCCTCAATTCTGCATGCATCTCACTCAGTTTTGTCCCCTTCTCAGCCCTGTCACAGCCTGCACTATATTTCTCCTTCCTGGGTTTCACCTTTCCTCGTCACCCTTTTTGTCCTTTAAAACTCACCTTGACTTTGGCCTCTAGTTTTTCAGTTACGTCTATCCTGTAAGGTAGAGATATCTGATTTATTTTTAACAGGCAAGCTCAAACACCCCTAAGTCTGACCTAGGCTGCAAGGAGCAAGCCATGGGCACTTCTGGTGCCCCTCAGATATATCAAAACTCTTTCTGTGAGCATTGCAGCCCAGCACATATATGGGTTTCCCATCACCCTCTAATGGCTTCCAATTCTCCTCTGTCTCTTGTCCGCTGTCTGTAAGAGCTCTTCAAAGCTCTATCTTGGGTCTCATCTTCTGTATCTTATCCTCAGGGAGCCTCCTCTATTCACACTGATATAATTATTACCTTTAGGTAAATGGCTCACAAATCTACATTTCAATGCCAAACTGATCTCCCTCAGTTTAGCCCTACACATCTAATAACACTCCTGATCTGTTGCCCTGGAAGGGTGGTTTATTAGTCAAATACTAAACTTTGCAGTTATTACTGAGCAGCCTGTATTTTTTCCTTTTATGTTATTTCTTTTTCTTCATTGCTGTTAGCAGCAACATCCCTCCCATTTCTAAAACTTCAATTTTTACTATGTCTGCCTACCAATGCTGACATATTTCCTGCCTTTCAGGTCTTCCTCCACAAGAAAACAAATCCAGACAACATACTGGTCAAAGTCTTGGTCATCTCAGTCTGCTAGAAATATTTCCCTCTTCAGTTCTTCATTGCTTCTGTTTTTCTGGACCTGTTATGAGCTGAATGATATGTATGCATCACACTCCCATGGCCTGGTGCACTTAGATATAGTAAGTTCATCAGTCCACAGCCACTTTAATTACATTAAAAATAAAATGCAGTAGCAATAACAAAAATACTTGTTCCATATCCTCTATTACTTCCATTTCCTTTCTGTTTATCCATAAATTCTATGCCAAGAGCTGGATAAAAGGTTGCACTTGCTGGTTTCTCCAAGTGCCTGTGATGAACATGCCCTCAAAGCGACAGCAAAAAAAGGCAAGGCAACTTAAACTTGCACTGAAATATCTCCTTCAAATTTGCGCCTGACTTGTTCCTGTTCCTAGATACCAATTTTCACAAATCTTTTCAGAAGCTTTAGATGAAACTGGTCAGTGTGTTCAAAAGTCACTGGAAGAAGCAGAAGGCAGGAAGAGGGACAGACAGCAAAATTACAAGCAACCTCACTTAGAATAAGAGACTGAAGAAATTATTGACTTATTTAATTCAACCCATTCATTTTGTGCCAGTCTTGTATTTTCAGTTTTAATGTGACATGAGGTTTTGTGTTGATAGCCCATACAAAACATTTCCAGCTCAGAATAAGGACCAGGCCACCAAGAAAAGGGCTTCTGGCTAATCAGCAAAAACAGAGATCACCACCCACTCTCAAGCCCTCCGGGGGCTCGTTCAGTACTTCAGGACAGTGTGACATGAGCAGGCTTCTTCAGTTAAAATAATTCCGGTGAAAGAGGCAACAATTGTTAAACTGTCAACTTTATACTTCAGGTCTTTTGAGAGGAATGAAACAAAGGCTACTGATTCAGAGTATATCACTGTTTCAGGGCTGATGTACACCTATTTATTCTCAGTCAAAAAACTGCTTTCTTCACACATCAGGCTACAAACCATTTCTTAGGGGCTGCTGATGTTCTACCAACTCTAGTTAATCAGGCATGCTGAGAGAAGCTTTCTAGCACAGAAGCCAAGTGGCATGAAGCAGCTGGTGCTTACGCCAGGAAGATCTCTCAGCCTTCAAGCCATGGTGGCTTCTTGGAGCACCGCAGCCACTGCTTTCCACAGCAGAACTGCCCAGCATGTTCCAGTCTCCACAAATGTACAGCTTAATGTAGGTGTCTTTACCCAAACAAAGATTACAGACTGCAGTTCTAAGTCCAAGATGGATTTTATTAAAACTCCAGCTTTCAACAGTTAAATACATGCAGTTCTGCTTAGACATAAGCAGTGTTCCAAGTAACATCTGAAAATAGAATCTATCTTCTTGCTTAGGACGAGAGGAAATGGCCTCAAGATGTGCCAGGGGTGGTTTAGATTGGATATTAGGAAAAAAAAAAGTCTTCATGGAAAGGGTTGTCAGGCATTGGAACAGGCTGCCCGGGGAAGTGGTGGAGTCACCGTCCCTGGAGTTGTTTATAAGACATTTAGCGGAGATTCCAAGGGACATGGTTTAGTGCTAGAATTAGGTTGTGGTTGGACTCGACGATCCTAAGGGTTTCTTCCAACTGAAATAATTCTATGATATTTGGCTAGATGTCATTCACTTCCAGAGTTTACTATGCATAATGGCATCACAGGGAAAAAAAAAAAAAAAGAAGTCTCATTGCCTTCATTTTAATTGCTTTTGTAGCTACAGTTTGGGACAGATTTGCAAGAATTACAGTTTATTTGTAAAATATCTTGCATACTGTTTGGTTGGGGTTTTTTTGGCATAGTCATAGGCAGTTGGACTATATCAACCTAAGTCCCTTCCAACTGAACTATTCTATTCTATTTTGTATTCTATTTTAATAATCAAGAAAACTATTAAAATGTTAAAACTAAGTTTCGAAAATAAATTACATGATGCATTAAAGACTCTGGATCTGGTCCTCTCTATTGTAGGGTTGCTCCCTGCAGCAAGTCCACGAAAATGCTCCTTTCTCAGAGAAACAGGAGTAACCTCTTTGCTGTAACCTGTAACCTGTTTGCTGTAAACCGAAATCAGAGCTGGAGAACAAGACCTGCAGAGGAAAATTACATTAAAGATGATCTTCATTTAGCCTATAGCTGAAGTGCACAGCTGAACCAAATGAAAATTTAAAGACTTGGCTGTCTTTATATGATGGGAGCAGGGAATTCAAGGAAAGTGCAACGACATTAACATTTAAAGATTTGCACTGTGAACATAAGCATCTAAGCAAAGAAGCAAATTTTAATACAGAGGTTGAATATATATATATATGTGTATATATATATAACCCTGGTGGGCAGGAATACAAAACCAGAAAATACTCTAGGTGGTGTGTATGTAAAACCCACATCAATTGTCTGTATCAGTTACTAAACGCAGATACGTTTAAATTAGTGCATGTTTATGAGCAGACATGGCCTTGGACTGAAAGCCATTTGCATTCCATCGAGAAAAATGAAAGCTTTCTGGGACTGACTCTCCATAGACTTACCCCCAGATGGCTGCCTATGTACTTGCATGGCACAGGTTTATGGTTATGACTGTAGAATTGCTCAGTATTATAGCTACTTTCAACTCCTATGCAACTAGAAATATATTCCTAAAATGCAGAATACTGGGGGGAAAGAAAGCAAGTATCCAGAAGCCAATCTGCATGTGTGCCATTTTATCCTTTTGCTTTTCTTGCCCTGCCCCACACCAAGGATGCCAAAACAAGCCCCTCTAAACTCCTGACCTGAACTTTCTGTTTTCCATAGAGTATAATTCTTCCAAAATTCTTCTAAAAATACTTTGACTGCACTTCATTTTCTCTTCTTATCATTCTGCCAATACAATAGCTTGAAATTTGGGGGGTTTTGGAGTTATTTTCAAGTGGCATTTTCCCCTTTTCATGCATAAAAGACTGGTCCTTCATTTCTTTATTTTTCTCTCACATATTTGTGAACAATCACTTCAGCTCCAGTCAAGCATATAGAAACAAGCACTGAGCCAAGACATATTTGCCTTGGGTCAGGTAAACAGGGCCCATGTGGCCCACCCTTAGCCTGGGGCAGGATGAAAGGCCAACCAGGCCTCCTCACGGTTTGGTGACATCTGAGCTAATCTTCCCTTCGTTTGAGAACAATTACAGAAAGTCACCTGAAAGTATCTGCAAATAAACCTCTTTCCAAAAGCTAAGAGAGGGTGATTTTTCACCTCCAGCACTTATGACCCATTTTCCGCTCACTGACACTCGTAGGAGCCCCAGGTGCCTTCACAGAGTGAAATAATTTAGGACTTTCTCTTGAGTGTACAAGTGGGTTTCCTTGCAGTTAATCCAGAATAAATAGTAGTTCAAACATGCTTTTTTTCCTAAAAGAATGATACAAACGGTAATTGTGTGATTTCACTTTCACCCTGCTTATAGTGTGAACTTCACCTTTTGTTCATGCTGCTTTTTGCCAGATCCACAGTCTGCATCCAAGTTAATCTAAATCCTCCTAAAGGTCTCAGCTGGTGGCTAAGTCCTATGCATAGGGAATTTTAAGATTAGACAAAACTGCGGTTTATAGAAGCAACATCTACCCATACGGTAAAGACAGAAAAGAGCTTGGCCTCAAAGCTACTTTTAATGAGAATGGAATAAATCGGTTTTCATAATTTATGGCTGCCCAAGTACGCCTTCCTGTCAGCCTACACGAACCCATGAAGCCTGCCCTAGACCCACAGTTCTGCGTAGGATGTCTGCTCATCGGAATGGTTCACCATAAACTACTCCTGGGTTCAGCTTGAAGAGTGTAGCTGTCAGATATAAAAAGAGAAAGCAGAGTGAAATTTGCTTACCCAAGCCCTTTTCCAACCTACAGCCAAAAGATACCATTTGGTATCTTCCAGCATACACTGGGCCAAAGGCAGCAAGTCCACATTAGAGCCAAAGCAATGCTCTAGCAAAACTGAGTTCCAATGCGAAATCCTGCCCACAGCTCAAATAACTTCATTTATTTGACTTCATTTATACGAAGTTCATTTATTATTTTCCAGAGTATGTTGTTACCTGCATGGAGCAATGCTTGCGATAACCAGCTATTTTCCCATCTTATAGTGAGTTACAGTGCTACCTAGGAAAGGCAGAGTTGATACTAGGGGAGAGGATGGACAGTCAAAAGAAATAACTGGGTTATCGTCCTTTCCCTCGTCTACGGACACCCACTTTCCAACAGCCAATGCAGTGCTTCACTCTGAAATGCCCCATTACCCCTGTGGTGGTGGCTGTGCATGTAGCCAAGGTGGCTGAGGGATCCTCCACACCAGGTGATGCCATACAGGGGATCCTGCCACAGGGAGCTACAGCTGGGAGGGACTGTAAGCATCACACAGCTGTTGTGCAGTGCTGGCGTTTCTTTCCATCCCTGGAGGTGTTAAAAGGAAACCCTATTGTACTGGAGGTAGTATAGAGGTGAGTTGTCAGCCTCATATCTGAGAAGCAGTAGATGGCAAGCGTGAACTAACAGGAGAAGCCAAGTCTCTCTTCACCACCCTTCCTCTCCTTTCTGTCTGCACCCAGGTAAACTCACACCTGACAACGATACCTTCTTCCATCTTCAATTTAACAGGAGACACCTACACAACCTCAGGGCTATCAGAGCTTCAACTTGTAAAGTCTGCACTGTACATTTTTCTCTAGTCTAACTGGGAGGAGATAAGCTGTATCTTAAGCTGGACAACAGGCTGAAGTCCTCTTTTGATCAGAAGAAAAGTTTTCATTATACCTAATGAGTCGTCTCTTCCTCTCACATTAGAGGTCACCTTCAAGGCCTCAGCATTATTGCTTAAATCCCTTAACTAAAATCTATCTTGCCACAGGAAGAATGTGCTGCCTTGACAATGACAGCAACTGCAAGAGATCCAGATGAAGTTGTAAAAGGAAATAGTTGGATGTTGGCAGGTCCGTTCTTCACCACTAGAAATACAATCACGGAATACTTCAAGTTGAAAGGGACCCATAAGGATTGAGTCCCACTCCTTGCTCCACATAAGACTACCTAAAATTATCTCATGTGACTTAGAGCATTGTCCAGGCACTCCTTGAACTCTGACAAGCTTGGTGCTGTGAGCACTTCACTGGTGAGCCCTGTTCCAGCAACCAACCACCCTCTCAGTGAAGAACCTTTTCCTAATATCCAATCTGAACTCCCCCCGACGCAGCTTCATGACGAAGTTGGACCAGTGTCAGGGCTCTGTGTGTCTGCCACTCCGCTGATATGGGAACATAATTTCATAGCTCCTCCAGTCAAAACAGAAAGAAACCAGCACTATATGAGCGAGTGGTAGGGAGAAGTCCTCTATACAAACACTATTACAATTGCTGATGTTGTAACCGTCACCTGGGCAGCACTGATGAACACACTAGAAGTCTGGAGACACGGAAGAAGTTGTTCTGTTGATCAGCTACTACAGCATCTAGTTTCAGTTGTTCTGAGAAGAGGAAAAAACGCTATATTGTATCACTTAAGAACATCTGCCTCATGTTAAGAAGACCCAGAAGAACATTTTAAAATTAAACCAAAAGATGGTTGAAGTTCCATCTCAAAACATTCCCTAGCCTTTTTTTTTTTTCTTTCAAGTCAAATAACCTTATTCAGAAGAACATTCACTTACGTCACTGGAACCAGGGAACAAAGAAAAAAAAAAAAGTAAAGAAAAAAAAAAAAAAAACTAAAAAAAGAAAAAAAAGGAGGTAGAGAAATAAGATCAAAATACCAAAATCTCCTCTTACAGCAAAATGGCCTTAGCAGACCATATATACCACTCCTCAGTTTCCTCATTTACACAATTATTCTTTACCTTGTAGTAACATTGTCAGAATCCACCAATGGTGACTCCTTCAGAGTTGTTCGAAGTAGTGTAATACACTTTGTGTATGTGCAAATAAAACTTCAAGCCATATAGTCAACTATACAGGATAAATTCCTAATTTTTTATTCTAGAATTCCCAAACCAAAAGAACACATCTTCTCTCATAATTCAAACTGTTTCATTGTCTAGGTTATAATTTGGTAAATAGGCTCTAAGTTCGTAAAACACATTAAACAAAATATTTAATATGGAGCTGTGTATCTAATTTATACAGCAAACATAGCAATTTATGCAGTATTTTATATGCCCAAAACAGGTAAAGTCAGGCACAAAATGACCACATGCACATCTATATGCAATTAAAAAAATCTGGATTTAAGATTAGAATATTCAATCTGTCAAGAAGAGACTGAGGCTCAACACATTTTTCGTTCCTCTAGAAATGGCATGTTATTTTTGTCCCTTGCAATATAAATGAGCTTAGTGTGAAATACCTTTTGGACAGAACTGACTTTATTAAACTGAAAGACAGATGGATGGAACCATTGATTTCATAATCATACGACTGCTTCTGACTTCTCTCCTGAGCATGCAGTACTTAGGAAAAGAATGCAAACTGCAAATGAAACCCTCAGTTATCCTCAGACACCTGACAGTCTGGCCCAAGAAATACTGCTAAGTCTGGCAGATGGGGAGAGCGATGTGTGCATCGCACAGAGGTGTGAGGAACGCGGCCCACCCCAGCTCATTTCGCAGGGCACAGATGGTGAACTGTACACAGAGGGGAAGCAAGCAGGTTTGAGCAGAGGAGGTGAGAAGGGGCCTGAAGTAAAAACGGGAGATATTTTTGCTTTCCTTTGTATCCTGCTGCTGTTTTAGCCATGCGCTTTTCATTACCAGCTTACTGGAAAAGTGTTTTCTACCCAAACAGTTTTTTGGACTGCAGAATCAATTTACCTGATTAATATAATTGGAACTAAGAGTGCTACCGAGTCTGTTCAGGTGCTCTTCACTGCTGTCCTTTAAACATGCCCTTTTTGCATTTTCAGTCTGCAGCACCTTCGCACAGCACACCTGGCAATAATGAGCTGGAAGGGAAGGTGTTCTACTAAGAAGATGGGGGCAAATACCAGTAAAGCTGCTGCTTAGCATTTGTACCCTCCTTATCTCTATGTCACTCCTCTTCGCTTTATATACCCTCAAACACTTCCCTGTCTCCGTGCCACGTAAGTTTTGTGTTAGGCATCGAAAAACTCTGATACCTTTACCAAGTCTCTTTTCTTTAGCTCTCTTCTTTTTCGCTAACAGCAGCAGCAGGTCTGTGAATCTGACACAGAACTTCCCCAGCCAAGAAACATTGCCTGTATAATTAATATTTCTCTATTCTAATGTCCTATGGTCCCTTCTCACCATAAGGCACAGTGTTATTATTGTGATATGCAGGTGGACATGAGTTCACTCTCAAATTAACAGTAAAACAAAGGCTTTCCAAGAAAAAGACAAGGGTGTTAATTCTCATTCTTTACAACTGGGAAGTTACAAAGAAGAGAGAAGCCTGATGAGCATGTTCTTAAAGCTAGGTCCACATTTCAAACCTTGCCAGGCAGCTGAATGACTTAAGAATAATGCATGGAAGGCAGGGAGCAGTTCCACTATGGTGGGACACAACTGCTCTAGCAAAACCGTGGTCAAGACACAGCTTGACAGGCAAAAATGCTGTTCTGCTGGAGCTTATTCTCTCCAGGGAATATCTATCAGCAAAAGAATTATTTTGCCTGTGTAAGCATTTGAAGCAGGGAGGCAAGTCTTTGACAGGGATTGAGGCAGAGCAGACCTGCTGACAGTAGCTGCCTCCGCTATTTTCCTTTACCAAGCACAGCTCAGACACAGACAGAAATTCTTTGGATTACATAATTTCAGTCTGAGTAGCACTGTTTGAAAGGACAAGTGTTTTGTTTAATTATACTATAAATTGCTTACTTTTTTTTCAGCTGTCCATATCTTTGTCTTAGAGAAATAACAGCTGGCTGTTCCATACTGAAAGGCACAGGAAGGCAAAGTTTTGAAAGCAATCACTGTAAAGTCAAAGCAAAACCATGATCAGAAGTATACTACTGGGTTGTGAAACAAACAATAATGGTACAATTATAACAGTTTTCTAACTCTTGGGTACTCGGTTTGCAGACTGACATCTCCCTCTATTATTTGTTAATATCATAGCAACCACATACTTGTGTAAGACAAGATATTTCATGCCATAACCAGAATGTAAGTGCAAAGCAATCTATGCGCCACGTCTACTGATGGAGAATGAGACACTTCTATAGAAATCAGTATGGATTGAGTAATACTCTCTTCTCTTAATTCATAGATCTGGCAGTCTTGACTCAACAGCCATGTTTAGATTAATGAAATAGCTGCAGTGAACCAAGTACATATTTGCAGGATCATAGCAAAAATTAAGGTACAAAATAACATAAGGGTATAAAATAAATAGGGAAAGATTAAGAGAGGAGCAATGTAGCAAAGACTGAGAACTGAATATGCATATTTCAATGACTTTTAGGAGGATCAAAATGAGCAAGTGACCTATAAATTATCACAATCAAAAGTCAAGGTATTTCTCATCCTAGCCCAAAGATTACTGTACATGAATCATCAGTTTAATACTGTATTACAGTCAATAATGTAAACCACTTGTTCAAAACACATGTTGGGCAAACTAATCAGACTTTCTACATACTGTGGCATACAGACTTCATTTTTATTAAAATAATTGAAAGAATATCACTTTGGATTTTAATGTTTTGTATCTCTATTTGAAATGTATTTCTGTTTTCCTTTTTCTAGAGCCTGGGATATTTTTTGTTTAACAAGCAGAAAAAAATATGATAGAGAGAAGAATTAACCTAAAGTGATAACTCCACATTTCTGGGCTTGATTCTCAGGTGACGCAAATGAGCACAGATGCATTGATTTTAATGAGTTACACACTCCTCCAGCATTTAAAGGTCTGGTTTCTTTTCTTGCTGACATTTTTTATAATCAGTTTTCATTTGGAGTTTTCTCTTTTTTTTTTTTTAATATGAACTGCTTAAATATTCAGATATGACAAACTGTATAAGAAACTCAACTATTGATTTTATACCCTCAGGTTCTTCTTTGAGATGTGAACTGCAACAGTCCTGTGGAATCAGTATCCAGAACTCTTACAGTCCTCTGGGTTTATTAGGACTCCACGTTTAGTTTATTCTATAGTCCCCTAACCTGTGAGAGAGAGTGCATAGAAATACCAGATTATTAATATTCAATAACAACAAAAAAATCCCAATTTTTTGAAAAAGCAAGTACTTTGGCCAAATCCCAGGAGATGTGTTAGAAACATGCTTAAGAATGAGAATATCCTAAAATATATTAAGCTTCTGTTTGAAGAAGGGGCAAATCTGTTTGCTCCTCCCTCCATTCTTTTTATCACCACCCTCCTAACTTAGGGGGAAGCAGCTCAGATGCCTCTTTTTTCTTACAGACCATGACCCTTCAGGAATTACAGAAAAGCACCCCCATGTTAGTTAGATGTGCTTTCCCTGAAATCAACCTGCAAAGTGGAAACCTGCCTGTCAAGAAACGTTTTAGACCCTTCTTCCCCCCTCTCTCCAGTACCCAGTTAAGTACAGATTAGATATCTAGAACTCAATATCTAAATCACAGTCATCTACAACACATGAAATCTCCTTCAGCTTCTAGACTTGGTGCCTGATAAAGGAGATCCCCAGATGGCTTCATCTGGAGTGATAATAGAAAATAACATCAGATAATACTCTGCAGACAGTGCACCTGCAAGGTGTACAAGCCAAATGTATATGGAAGTGACACAGTCAGTGGCAACCAAGGAATTAGATTTGTGTCCCCAAACAAAATGCCCCGTAATTCGTTGAAACCTCCTCCCACAGCATCTCAAACACTGATTGAAATCTAACATATTACCACTATAGAAGTGTCTTGCAAACATAACCTTATCACTAACAAACTTATTCAGTTCTTTGCAGTTATACTACATTACCATCTATCAAGCTGTATAACCATGTGAACAGAGGGCAAGTATCTAGAATTTGTTCTTTAAACAGAGATAAGCAGAATAAGAATTAATTGCTAAATTGAGACATTGGTATTTTTTCTCAGAAGCCTGCAGTCCTCTCTAGGATTACTGAAACTAAATCTCCCTCGACATCAGTCAAAAAAAAAAACAACAAACAAAACCCAGCCCCACAACCCAGTGTAAGAGATAGAAGAGATGCAAGATTATGGGATTAGGGTGTTTTCACTAATTCTAATTCTTTCTTGGTCAGTAGTGTGTGTACATGGTTGTTCACCACAAACTATTTAGTGGTGTAGCTAAAAACAGCAGTTTCACTCATTTTTCCTAGCAGGCAGGTGTTCACACCATAGCTGGCACTAACAGGCCATCTTGTTAAGGAAACCAAGGACAAAGCAAGCGAGGGATCTGAAACATTGACCTGGATAATTTTTATTTTGTTCCTTTGGGTTTGAACGAGGGAAAAAAAAAATATAAATCCAACACTAAACCAGTGTCTGTGTCATATGTGAGAACTTCTTTGTAGGTAAGTTCTGAACATGCAAAGTTTCATTCTTCCTTGTCTTTTACAGACCACTCACAAATATCCCACAAAAATTGAGATTTATGGGAGAAATAGACATTTTAGGAAAACAGATGCTTAAAAATAGACTGGTAGTTTCTGAGATATTTTTTAGATGTCTAACCATGCAAATCTTTGCAGTAGAGAAAGCCCCAGACATTCATATCGCATATTTTTCTTGGTTATATAGTTAATATAGTGTAATAAATCAGATCATTTTCTAAATTCCAAAACAACATCCAAAGCAAACGTAACATTTGAAGCATACCAGATAATGACAGGACCGAGGAATAGACTTGAGGTACTTAACGTCATGAGACAATTTGCAGCGCAGCACTTGGATGTCCAGGGATGTCCACTTAAAAGCAAAATAAAGTTTTGGTCAGTATTTTTTTTTCCTTCCAGTAGCTGGGAAACAAAGCACAAAACAAATGACAAGTAAACATTCAGCCACAGGAAGCCATTAACAACAGTGGGCACCAATTAGGCCCCAGCAGGTATCCTTTACACCGCCTGGTGCTCTAGCTCCTCCTCAAATACTTTGGCATAACACTCACAAACTCAGGCTTAGGAAACAACAGGCTGTTTCATTTACTCAGCAATTTGTAGCCACATATTCCTGCTGATAGGCCCATAAACCTGTTTGTAGTCTTCTTCTGTTTCCCTTCAAGTTTGTGTCATTGGAAACTACAATTACTGTCTGTCCGAAGAGAATACTTTTCAGGAAATAAAATAAAATTGAGATACTATGATCCTTTTCCTCTTTGTGTCTCTCTCCTTTTCAACTTCTCTTTTGGAGGAGAACGCACAACACAATGGCTGAGGTCAGGAAAATGGGCTCATAGGGAAAACGTTTGTGAATTCTCAGATTCTGCAACAAGGATTTTATTTTTTCAAAGCACAGCCTGTTTGGTAGAATGGAGTGAAAATGATATTGTTCTTAAAATTAAGCCAAGGCCCTAAATAATTAATAAAGAACCACAGAAAAATATATTCTACTTCGGTCAAAAAATTCCACAAAACATATAGTGGATATAAGCATCTTGAAATTGCATGTTATTTTGTATCTGCTATCCTAAGAATCTCAATAAATTATCCAAGCCTTTTAAAGTAACTCACAGGACGTACAGAGTTCCATTGCTATGTTACACAAAATAAGATTCTTACTTTTGCATTTTAGGATTGTAAAATAAATTTAAAAAAAAAAAAAAAAAAAGAGTGCAGGTTGGATCTCCCAAACCAAGATTTTGCTACTTTGCCACTATTTTGGCAAAATGAAGAAGTACTTTTGCAGCATAATACCACTGCAAAAACCAGAGGAAAGTCATAATCCAGCACAGAGAAATGAGAGCTCTCTCTAGTTTGTGTCATGATACAATGTGACATGGGTGGAACAACCCACTCTAATCCACTAAATTAACCCTTTTTACCAACCACCCACAGCCGAGGTGCTCTCATGTGCCATTTCTGCTTCCATCATTGCTGCTAGATGAAAGTTAGCCAAAACATCATCAGCTGGTATTTGATAATTTCTTGATGCTTTTGGCACTACAAGAAAACAAGGAAAGTGGACCATTACTGTACTAATTCAGAGCTCTCCATGTTTCTTTAATTTTCCTTTGTTTTTAATAATTCCCCTGTCCCCAACCCTACCATTCAAAAAAGAAAAAAAAAATAAAAATCAGAGCCCCACTGGCTGTTGGCAGAGCTGCGCCCATCCCTGAGCTCCCTATGCCACCTCTGCCAACAGTTCTCACCAAAGCTCCCAACTCCGGCTCCTCTGACAGCCTGCAGGAGCCATTCATGTGCAGCCTCTGCATGCAATAACCTCACAACCTGCACCCAAAATCATCAGTGACATCAGGATAAACTCTGCAACAGAGCTCCCAGGACACCTGTCTGATGAGTTTCAAAGAAAAGCCAGCTGTACGCCTGAAACCTTGTGACATGCGCCTCAGTACTGCCGTGCGGGTACGTGGTGCAGAGGTGTCCTTATGGTTGCCAGATATTGGCAGCCTAGAATTCAGAAAGATAATTCAGAAAAACCCTGCAGTCCCTGTGTTCACCCATAACTCCCCTGGTCAGTGCTCAGGTCGTGGGAAGTGGCTGGCAACACTGAGCTTTTTCTGCTGCTGCTTTGCAGCTCAGCTCTTCAAGGAGACCATGTAGCCACCAAAGCAGAAAAATTCAGTACCTGATCTGTTCCTCTCAGCTCAGCAAGGAACCAAGTGCTCAAAGTTCTACATCACTGTTACCTAGCAGGTTGGAGGACATGAGTTCTGAATAACTGAGGGTTAGGATACTGAAACTATCCAGACACGGGGGTTTCTCAGCAACACAAAAGGAACAACACACATGGGGAAAGAAGGGTACGGAAAGCCTAACCAGTTTGTCCATTGCCATAGATCTAGACTTGCAACAGAATTGAACTAAGATGGGCTCTGCTAATGGGCTGCCCCACGAATACACGTCAGACATCCCCCTTCATAGCTGAAAGGATATGACCATGGTGGACATCTACTGAATTTTCAGAATGAGGTTTATTTATTCCATTTGAGATCAGACCTTCCCATGTGCCAAACTGGTGGGAGTTTCACTCATTACAGTGAGAGCTGCCCTGTTCCATGATGGGAAGGGAACTACCATGTCTGCATAACTGTATCTGCACACACACATTTCAGTTTTGTCTTGCTACATCTCAAAAAGACATCTGGGGCTAACTCACATAAAATTATATGCTTAAGTACTCATCACTTAAGTGTACACAAATCCATACACAAAACACTAATTAATAAGAAAAGTGCTATTATTTGTATAACTGTGTGTGTATGTATACATATATAAGCAATCCTTTCAGCACTAAGAAAACACCAAAAAGATCAAAAGAGGTAGCCTCCCCTGTCAATAGCCACCTACAAATCAGGTGGCTCGTCAAAGCCAGTCATCTAGGCTCCTTCTGTAGTCAAGCAAGAGAGATAAGTGCCTCCAGATTGCCATTTATCCCATTCTAGGATAGGTGAGTAAAACAGGTGAGATGAATCACCGTGGCATTGCTATCAACCATATGGGGGAGGAGGTGTCTTATATGACTAGTTTAGGAGAGATACTTAACTTGTATCAGCTGATGTTAAGAGAAATCCCATGCTACAAGATTGGGGAGAATTATACAGAATGGCACACTTGTGAAAAGATCACATTACATTTGCATAAAGAAGAAAGCAAAGCTTTAAATTGCCTATGAAAAAAAAGTCATCATACAGTCTCCATCATTCAAGCTACAGGCCACTGAATCCATTGCAGAAAGTTGTTTATTTTTTGTTTTGTTTTCTTTTTTGGCATGTTTTTCTAAAGAAACATGGTTCATACTGTTCTGCTTACCCAGGAAAAATGAGGTTCACATTCTGGGTGTTAAGAAATTATTTGCTGCAAATCTGTTAGCTGATTTCACCTAAATATGACAGAGATATTAAAAAAATAATAATAATTTTAAAAAATCACCAAAACCACAAATTACACATTTTGTGGGAGCAGGTTACCAAGTAAAGGACAATTCTGTCAGGGCTGGCCAAAGGGGAAAGGTGGGAACATAGCATCACCCCAGAGAAGCAGCCTCAGAGCCGTCTTGAGGCACAAACCCACAGGAGGAACTTGTTTAGCTCACTGCCCCCATTCATCCAGCACCATGGTGTCAATTAGACACAGGTTTTTCACATGAGTTGTTCTTCAGCAGTGCAAGACTTCTGTTTAGCATAATATTAATGCGAACAGTAAAAACAGCTTTTGCTAGTAGCAGCTCTCAATTGTACCTCTTGCACTACTGAAACAGCACCATTTCTTTTTCTCAACACTAGCTGAGTTCATGATGTCATTTACTACTTAAAAATGTAGGTAAGTCCACACAAACAAAAACCTCAGAACAAAATACTACTCAGATCAACTGGACGCTGATTTTCTCCTACTTCCTTTAGTTTGCAAGCTTCTTTAAACCACTAATATTTACTTTAAATAGGGAAATATGTTTAAAACTTTGATGAAATTCACACCTGGCACACTTGCAAGGCTAGCTGTAGAAGGAATTTAAAAATTCAGATTTGTGCCAGTAACATACACAATCTTCAGCCATCAGGTGCCCAGTTTCTCCCTGCACAGGAAAGGCAATGTGCTACTTCCTAAACCCTGAATTAACTAAACTCAAAAACAGGTTGAGAAAGGGGCAAACAGGGCATTTACTGTTTTTCTCTGTTAATTTCCTGCCACTTTCCCCTTTAGGATTCTCTCATGTCAATTATTTGCAAAATGGAGAGAAAGCATAAAAATGTGATTAAGTGAGCACCTGGCTGAAAGTGCCTATCCATTCTAGAAGTCAGAGCCTGGTCTCACAAAGCAAGTGAAATGCAGACATGCCATTTGCCTTTCACTGCATTACTGTGGCTGGTTGAAAACATTCACAGGTACCTACCAGCACGATATTGATATTTAAGCATTAATAAATAACTGTCACGGTTACAACTAAAACAACGGCCTACGTACAGTATTTCACATTTTGTGTTTCTGTAAACATAGCTATAATCCTGTCATGCTAATAATCCTAATGAAACCCAAAATGGTTGAGGAGAGGAGGAAAAGCCTTGATTTCCTTGATAGTTTATAACAATTTCACCTGCCTTATCCCTGAGCCTGGTGCTACACTCCAATAGTTCAAGCACTGGGAAGTCTACAGAGATGTAAAAGGACCATAAAACAGAAACACTGCGAAAGACCACGGAGATCAACAGCTCAGATGCTACAGTTTCACAGCTCCTGTTTCCAACGATGCAAGCTCAGAGACAGCCACAGCCTGGGCATCTGCAAGCAGCGAGCGCAGCAAAGCAGCATCTGTGCTGTTTACACTCACTTCTTTCCGCTCTCCATAACCTGTTACATATATACATTCCTATGCAGAGCAGCTGTGAGATTTGGGTTCAGGAAGGTAGCGAACTTGAAGCATTAAAGCACATATTTAGATGCCTTGCTTCACTGCAGACATACTTTGTGAGGGTTTTCTCATAATACCCACTACAACCAGAGAAACAGCTACTGGCAGGTCCTCTGCTAGAGCAGAACCCTGCACTCAGTTTCCCCGCATTCAGTTTTTTCCCCTTCCTCCTCAATATTCCCCAATTTCTTTTTCTTCTGAAGAAAGCACCTGAGGAAAAATTCCAAAGTTACCATCCTTTGCTACTACAAACTTTTACTTTTTCTAACACAAACTGGCACAACCAAGCCTGCAGTCTAGGTTATTTTATTTGCTCAAAGTAAATAAGTGTCAAGATTAAAAATCATTTAGTCATGTATCAATGTATTACATATCTAAATTAAAGATTTTAAGTCCTAATACAGTTTTACAGAGTCCATCAGTACAAATGACTCAAGAGGATCAAGAGTTTCACACCTCCTAAGATGCACTGCAGACACTTTAAAAGCAGTGAAATGAGCAGATTCTGGGTACACATCTCTGGCCATGTCTACATTAGCACAGCACAGTGGAAGCTGAACCTCCAGAATGGAAGTCAGTGCTGAGGACCCAAGATCCGCTTTGGGATTTTTACTTTGGGCTACCTCTAATCTGGATCTATGGACAGAAACACCCTCTGGCAGGTGGCGTGCATGAGGCGCAGCACGCACTCCATCCATTTGACTTCAACCCCACTCTGTGATGTGAGCTGCTGAGCACCAAGGTGGGACAACCGGAGGCTCGCTTCAAAGTACGTTGCAGACCTGAACTAATGAGCTCTAAAGACTTTTGCTACGTAAATATTAGTATTTTAATGTATCCAAAGTATTTCCAGTTTAAAATGGTAGGGATAAAGCTGATTTGAACTTTGTCAGCAACCATAGTCACTTATTTAAATATGCTTATTTTCATCACCACTGCTGTTTTCCTGCTCTATACCCAAAACCATCCAGGGCCCCTCATGTCCATGCAGACACGCTTGTCAATGAACAGAAGTGCAATTAGACACATACAGGCCTTTACAACACCTTACTTACTTACACCTACTCATCTCTACAAATGTGGTCTACTCCACAGATAGCTCTAGAGCAGGAAAAAGAAGCAGCATTATTTGGTTTGGCTTTAATTTTATTTTATTTCCATATTAGTCTGATTGGTGATATGTTGATGCATACAACTCACTGCGGAATATATTCACTTTAAACAAGCTTAAGATAGTGGAAGAGAAAAAAAACTTGAGCTAATTTTTTTTTAGACTTCAAGGCCCCTGTGACATTGTTGACAAGGTTACAAGTTCAACCATTTTATATATGCAGGCCCAGGCAGAGGAACCCTATATTTCTTGGTCACCCATGTGTTTATTTGACATTAACATAGAGTGGGAAACAACAACATGAAGCCCTGAGTAATAACATGCGAGGAACTCCTGTAAAAAGAAGCATTAGCATACTTTCACAAATCCGAATTACAACTTCGTAATTGGATACAGTGACTTTTCCACACAGGCTTCCAGAGCCATTGGCACACGGGTGTGGGAAGAGCTTCCCTGGAGGCTGCTCACGCTGGTTCTGCAGTGCAGTCACCAGCAGGCACCAGGCTGCAGGCAATGCAGGGGACACTTTCACTGGCAGCTGCAAGTCAGGGAAATGAAGGGGAAAAATGTTTCTTAAAAAAAAACAAAACAAAAAACTGGAGAACAACACACAAAAATAGATTCTGGGTGGTTATTGGAAACTGTTTCTGAAATGTTAAATTAGATTTATTTAAATGACATATATCAGTGGTCTGATTTTAAAAGCACGTACTTCACCTTCAATGCTGAATGTATTTTCTCTCAATCCTCAAGCTTTAACAGAATTCCCTGGTTTTTTTAAAACAATTCCTAATAGTGCATGGAACACACTTGAGATTTTGCTATGCACCCGATAAAATAGCATGTGCAAGGATCCATCCTACCCCCTCCCCACCTGCAACTCTCAGCTTGCTTTGCACAAACGCCATCCTGGATACGATTCCCATTCTGGCCACATTGTGCACAGAGCACCACAATTCCTGACAACTCATCCAGATGGTTCTGGAGCCCAGGCCAGGCTCTCAGGCGCAACTTTTCAAACCAGCTTGGGCCAAGAACAGTTAGGAAATGCACTTTTCCACAGCCAGCTGCCACTGGACTCCTACAACACAACAGGTTAAAAAATAGTAATAGTCAAGTAGGAGTCCGACTACTAGTGCAGGGAAAAATATTGTAAGAGATGCGTATAAGCTGACAAAAACCTATTGCCACATTTCCGAAATGCAACGTGAATATAAAAGAGTCAGTACTCTACTTGGAAAGTATTTTTTTATTTTCTGCCTGACAAAATTAACAGGATGTTTCTGTGTCTGCCTGGGAAAAGGATAGTGTTTAACCAGCATCAGACTGCAGTCTGCGTGACTTTACAACTGTAACAGCCTCTGTCTGAGCACCAAGCTGTGCTGGTTTAGAAAACACTTAAACAGTGAATTTTAAACTTGTACAAATCTCTTACTTTCGTTTAATAGTGACTTACACTAATTCAGCCTAAATCAACTGCTTGCTAACAGAAGCTACACAGAAGTAATTTTAAACGGCAAAGAGTGTTAAATACACATTTTTTCCACTGCGTTATCTAAGTTGGTATTAAACCAATCTGAGTTTTAGAAGTAATTTTGCAGTATATATAAAGCACTAAAGTACTCAGAAACAACTATGCTGCTATCGTTCTTTTAAACAAAATTTGTAACAGTGCAGTCTTTACACTCCTTTCATTACAAACATTTCATAAAATACAATTGAATATATTCTCTACTCAACATGTTCCTAAACTTTTCCTACAAAAAAAAGAAACCCAAATGGTTCAATACTTTTTGAAGTGATTAATATTTTACACAAGTCAAAATTAAGATTTATATGTCATGACTAAAACAATTCTCTCTAAACGGTGGCTGTGTCACTCCAAAAATAATTCAATGCAGTATTACACTGTTAAGTATGGAGGAAAGTGTTTCCTTTAGAAGAGGAAATTCTCTTAAGGAAGTTGTTTTAAGATAAATAAAAGTTCAGGATGAAGCCAGCAAAAGGTGTGAAGGATTTCTCTTTGATTTCCCAGCTTGTGTATTTGGGCTCAGACACAGACTACATTTTATGCACATATTAATAGGATGCTAATAAGCCTACAACTCTACTTTAACAGGGACCTGTAGAGACAACCTGATATGTGGCACCAGATATATTAGCCCTCTTAAGCAGAAGATTTATTTCCCTCTCTCACAAGGAGAGAAGCAGAGTAAGTATTTTTAATTAAAAGTTCAGACAAAAACGTCCTGCAAAGTTAGACTATTATTTTTGTCAGTGTTTCTCAAAGTAACCTTCAAAAGATCAAGATAGAAGCTAAGCCTTTTTGAGTAACTAGGAGCAGCTTTTACTCTTCATTGGTAATCTTATATGCAAAATAAGGCCACTCAGTTGTAAACCTGCTTAAATTACTAGGACATGAAAACAAACCTGGTATCAAAGTCATGGACCACAGAAATTGGCGGCATGTATTTCAATAGCTTGCTACATCTCATGGAAATCTTTGAGAGAGATCTTGTTTATTTGTAAACTTCAAAGATATTTTGAAGGTAAATCTTTAAGTTTTATTTAAATGACACCTGCAAAACTTATAAAAGATACACAAAGAGGAAAAAAAATGTAGGTAAGACTAATCTCAACCATGTATATATCCTAGTTTACAGTTATCATAAAAAAAAAAAAAAAATCCAGAAATCACATGTAGGAGCATCTTAAGAATTAATTTAACCACAGATTCAAACAAGTATTCTATATATCATCTCCCCCCAAAACAACTTTGTTTTTCACCATTTCAACTTTATTTTCGTATTTCTTGAACAACAAAAATAGATTAGAACAACTTTACTCTCATAATCAGCTGCTTAAAAAAATGTCTGTTGCTTACAAATCACAGAGGAGAAAGAGAAAGAAGAAAAAAAAAGAAAAATAGGAAAAAAGACAAAAAACACACAAGTGATTTCCATTTGAACTTGAAATAAAAATCCTGGAAAGTACTGACTTTTCTTAACTTGTTGACACAGAAACATCTTCCTTTTATTAAGTGTTGTTTTAATGCAACTTAAAAACAATAACAAGGATTTTTGTGTTGTTTAAAAATAAATCTGTATGATTTGAACAGTTTACAACTTTTTCTTTTTTTTCTTTTTTTTTTAAATATACATTCATATTTCCAGTCTGGTTAATTGGCCAGCACACATATGCCCCAACACCAGTAAAACTGTGACAAACACCTCCCCTCCTATCCTGGGAAGGTTCTCAGCTTTAAACTTGTTTTTAATCATCCTAAGGCTGTACTGACAATAGTTAGTCTGTTTGATTTCAGCAGCCTAAAAAACAAAAAAGACAATTTTCCATCAGTGGTTACTCTTATTTGTCAGCTTGAAGAAAGTCTGGCAGCCTTTCCATTTTTAATGCAAAATCTAATAAACAAGCATAGTCCTGAAATTACAAAGCAGTCTATTAATTTGAATGTTGGCTGATGAGAGATTCCCCTCCCCTTCCCCACCATTTCTACAGGGCAAGTTTCATCTGTTCACCCAAGCCTGCCATCTCCAGAGCACGGGAAGAGCAGATGCAAAGTGCCACCCAAAGGTGTTCCATGACTGCATTGCAAGTGATTCAAAATGCCCTCGTGTCCATGTAAATGGCTTCAAATGATTCTCATAAAAGCAATGAAGCGTACTCCAGAATGAGGCACCAGGGCTACTCCAGAGATGCTGTTCCTCGTGTACATACTGCGGCCACCACGGCACAACAGTTTACACAAAGTTGTTGTTTCAAATCTCACTTGCTCACATGACCACGGTGCTGGTGAGAAGCCTCTCACCTTCCTCTCGCTGGAATTCCAGCTTTCAGAAGACGCGTATGAAGGTCCCCAATTTCAGGCATCAGATCCTCTTGCAGAGGGAGAAGAACAACTCTAGGGGATGGCTACATTGTCTTGAGGGTTCTGTTGTGATGATTTGTGTGACTGGCTACAGTTGCGTTGAAAGAATAGCAACAAGTCAAGTAACTACAGTACCTCCTGCAAATCTACTATTATTTCCTAGTTACATGACCTAACAAGCCAGGGTGCAGGCTCAAGGGAAAAACATCTAAACTTTCAGAAAACAGGCTAGCCGAAAAACAGAGTTCAATCAAGAATACAGATTGCAAGCAGATGCATATATGTGCTGGTGTAACATACAAAATACATAAAAATGCACTACCACTTGCATTCTTGCTGGAGACAGCGAGATGTGGAGAGCACGTGTCCTGCAGCACTTGAGCAGAGGTACTCTGTCACTGTGGGTGTCATTCAAACAACGCCCCCAAACCATCTAGTCTTCCTGGTTCAAGCAGTATCTTTTGAAACCGATACAGTCTTTATTAGCCTCTGCCTAACAGCATCCTTAACCTCACGAAGTCAACCTACACCTGCAAAGTCAAGCCAGG
>VWYH01001203.1:0-10037 GCA_013399365.1 Pampusana beccarii | reverse complement strand
CTACAAGGATTTCTTTCCCACACCTGTACAGAGTTCACCACTGTCTTTAAAGATTGAATTTTGTTCTAACAAATAGGTATCAGCATCCAGAACAATCCATTCGCACTGTGTTCAGGAAGCTTCACCCACATCCTCTCACCTAGTAACCACTACAACATTGCTCAATTCATACAGTCTTTATATGAAATATTTAAACTTCCTTCTAAGGTTTTCCATGTGGAAGCCCAATAGAGGGCTTTGAAAGTACCTATAGTGCAATTACAGCAGGTACAGAACAAGAGGAGATAATCCTTCTCAAAAACTGGACCATTCTTTCACCTGAAGTAGGCATTTTCCTCCCTGAGCTGGCGCAATTCCCGCTCCATTTTTGGGAAACGGGCCAATTCTGCTTTCATGTTCTTGACAATTACAGCATCATGTTCCTGCTGGGAGAGCTTCTGCTCCAGGTCCTGGAAAACATGGGATGACAAGAGGACAGCAAAGATTAATGTGGAACTCATAAGAGCTACTTCTCCATTGTACTTTTCAAACTCAAATCAACGACTTTAATTAAGTCAGAACGGAACCCAGTGGGTCATCTGACCCAATCCATCGCTCAGAGCACAGATGACTCATTTCACTTGTAGCACCTGGGCCGGCCTCTCCTCCACACCTGATAACCCTAAGTTCATAACAGAAAAAGATCTCTGTTAATCATTAAAAGGACCTGCTACTGATTAAACCAAATCTTTGATTTTTCTTGTCCTCTATCCCTCTGTCAACCAAGTGTAGAGAGGGGTATTTGGATGGTCAGCAAGAAGTAGGAATGAAAAGAAACACAACTGTGTATTTTAGCATTATATTAGATGTTGCAATTTCCTAAAAGAAAAAAAAAAACAACCACCTGATTTAGAGCTGTATTGCAGTCTGATATCTTGTTTCCCAACCTTTCCTTTCTGTCTCTGACTGCCAGAGGAGGTCTCTTCTCGCAGTCACAGAACTGGCAGTGAGGTTGTCTCTCAGTGGAGCTTTACTTGACACCAACCACAGGCACCGCCACTGGCAGCATCTGCCCAAACCTAAGTAACTCTCCACATTTACCTCAGCTGGGATGATACGACAGTGAAAAATATACACTCCTACCAACCGACATGTCTGAAAGGACAGAAAGCATCTCTATACTCACATTTAAGTCAGTGTGGTTTCAAAAGTTTTGCAAGTACTTTCACTTCTTACAAGAGCTAAACCCAACTCCAGAGGAAGGATATCCTGGGAAGCAAAAAAGTAACCAGAGCTGCTAGGTTCATCTTCCACCATATGAAAAAAAGGTTGCTCTAGAACACTGATGGATTGGGCTCTGGCACAGGATCAGATGGAGCATTCATCCAGAGCTCTGTGTAAAGATATAAATCACCTCTATACAGAGAAAGTGTGGGTGGATTGTTTTTCCAATCAGTTTATACAATAAAGGTGAAGTGTCATGTTTAAAGCCAACTGTAGGTAGCCTGGTCCACCCAACTGAATTTAGCCAACTTCAGCTCTTGCTGGCCACCAGATCAGATTCTCATATGACAAACTAGCCTTTTATTTCCGCAAGTCATTTTTAAAAAAACAGTTCCGTTCTTCCATGGAAGAAATTAAACACTAAAGCTTTATAGAGGCCACAGAGTTTCTTACCTTAATCTTTTGTTCATATTCTGCCAGGAGGGACTGGCTTGCTTGCAACGTCTGGATTTGCTGACTAGCCTCTTGCCATTTTCTATCAGATGTAGACATAAGAGACATTTAGTGCTCAGGAATCACATACAAGAAACAACCTACACGCAGAAGCATCTCTGACAAATATTTTCAAACACCACTAACAAGGTATATGGTACTGTTATAGAAGACTGTCTCTGAGTTTCACACTCATATCATCCCCTCTAATTCAGAGACAAAAATATTCATTATAATAAAAAGATGTTATCTTAAGAAATAACCAAAAATCCAGTGACTTTCACTCTGAAACCAACAAATACACACTCACAGTAAATAATCAGCACCTTTGAAAGAGTTGAACTTAGTAAGCAAGGAAAAACAACCATATCTTTCAACTTCCCCTCAACTATAATTTATGGCTTGATATTTCTGTTCCATCTATAAAGTTCAGATAAGCCTTTCCCACCCACATGCCTTCTGTTATCTCTCCACCATGAACATGAGACATCACTGAGATTTCAAGCTCAAGCATTTTTTTCTCAAGGTACAATTAAATTGCACCTCAGAGCTACTTTCAAACAACGGTTATAACCTGCACATCCAGATCAAAGAACCCCTTTGAAGAGCAGAAATCAAACGCTGTTTAAAGTTTTCTGAGTGACAACAGCTGCAGAAGACTGAAGTTTTGTTTGCCTTTTTCTCCCTACAGTCAGTCATCCCCTGCTTACTTCTGTTGAACATCCAGCTGTTCCATCAGCTCCTGCTTCTGAGTGTCTTGGCTTGTCATCTGCATCTCTTGATTCATTATATTCCATTGCAGCTCTGATATTTTCCCTTTTAATATTGTGATTGTCTAAATTAATAGAAAGAAAGAATAAAAACACAAGGCTATGAGTCTCCAAGCTGGACATTATGGATGGTGATAGACAGAAATCATATCCAACTAAAAAGTACAAACACTGAATCCAGAAACAACCCAAACTCTTGCAAACCTGCAGACTCGCTAACTCACCTCAAAAACAAAGGCAAGAGACAATCATTTAGCTGCTTTCATCTGTCACCCAAATTCTCATTTCCATTACCTATTAAGTGGGTGACCTCAAACTAGCATGAAAAATATCAGTCTTCAAAGCTAGATGATGATACAACACAAGTATACAACAAGTATATATATTAAAGTAAAAATTATCCCACAGCCATTCCAAATATATTTTGTCTGGGTTTCTCTCAACCAAATACCTGAAGTACTACGCTTTCCTTAAAAGGAGAGGCCAGTGGTTTTAAAAATTTTGTTCCAAATGTCTTAACTCTAAAGAAAAACTCAAGCATTTGTTTCAAATAGCTATTACTCAGATCCCTTTAACACAGAAAACGAGAAAAATCTCAAAACATTGCATCCTTATAGTGCTTTCTAGACAGAGAGACATACAGGGTTCTCGTCTTGATACTGATAGATACAGAAATAAAATGAGCACAGAAATAGAACTGCTGCAAGCATTTCATATGTGGGTTTAGTTTCTCTCATGTGTTTTTAATCACCGATAACTGGCACATTGAATCTGTTGACCTGCTCCATCACATAGATACACTCCCAGCCACACCAGAGCAGGAGGAAGGCTGAAGGACTTAGCGGTTGTTGATCCAAAACTGGCACAGGAAACCAAATTAAACAGAAAAGTAACAAATGAACTAGCTGAACTGAACTATAATGATTTCTGAAGAGGCTGAGGGTTGAGAAGAAGGTCTGTTCATCCAAAAGAACTGCAAGTCTTAGATGCTCAATGTTGCCTTGCACTTTCTTAATCCTTCTCCACATCAACCTGTCCAAAAAATGTCTTCTCTTTGTTAATTAATACAGTAACATCTTCTGACCTGCTCACTTGTGTCTGGACTCAGTTAAGTTCTAAATTTTGACAGAAAAGACGCACACCACCAGGGCTTATTCTTTTCTACATAATGAACACAGCGATTCCAGTATTTTTTTCAATCAAAGAGGGCATTTTCTGTTGACAAGAACTGCAAGGTCACCTGAAGCTATGAATGGATTAAAAATTACTGTTCTTACTTCATTAGCTTCAGCTAATTTGCTCTCCTTCTCTTGCAGCTTCTTACTCATCGTCTCCATGCTCTTCTTATAGGATTTGTTCATCTCCATTTGTTCTTTCAGTTTGTTTTCAGCTTCTGTTTCCCTTTCCTGATATTGCTTTATGCGTGTGAGCAGCTCCTGGTTACGGTCAGCTTCTCGCTTGCAAAGAAAAAAATAAAAATGCAAAGAGATGTAAGAAGAAAGTAGCACAAAGGTGAAGCCGTTTTTGTTCCTCCTGTCTCCACTCCTCATTACTGTGGTCACCGAGGCACCATCAGGAAGCGGCACTACTCAGACCACAGCTTCAGCCTTTGCTAAGGGCAAAAATCTTACCAGTAGCAACTCGATGTCAAGGAACTACCCAGGGCAACAGAGCTGGAAAATTAAGAGACAGAGTCTTCCAAATCTCTTAGACTGACACATGAATATGAGAACGCAGACATGGCTGAACAGACTCCACTGCACACTCTCCAGCAGATCAAAGATGAAAACATTTGATGCTCCAATTTAAAGCTGACCCATGCATAGCAAATAGACTTTCAGAAACCCAGATCTCAATAATTGGGTTAATAAGACAAACTTCCCTCTGCAACTTCTGGAAACTGTATAAGGCTATTTAATAGAAAAGAAACCAGGTTTAAATGCACAGTATGATCAATGAATACAATAAATATTTTTGCACTCTGACAAACTTTCATCCACTATTTCAGTTTATTCCTAGCACAAATTGATTAACATTTATTGAAAAAATGTGTAGTAAATTGCTTTGCTAATCAAAGCAAATCGAGACACGGATTTACATAGTAAGCAAGGATTATGCAAAGCAGTGTGAGGTTCCTAAAACCTTTATCCACACGACTCAAAAAAACCACAGAATCTGAGCAGGGTAATTACCACAGTACTGGATTAGTGCTGCTCCCTTTTTTGCACCAGTATTTCAAGGGTTTCTGTGACTGACTCAGCTACATTCCAGTTTGTACTCCTCCTGGCTTAATCCCACACCACCTGACTTCACATAAACAAGGAATTTAGTCACTGACTCGCTATTTCATAACTACACACTAAATCCATCACCAAGCACCCTGTAAAATCCAAAACATGCTTATTATTTTTTTAAATTTCTTTTTAAATAATCAGTCACATACGAGACCTTTATTATTCCACAAAACCCACAGATCTACTACTTATTTCAGTAACGCAGTTAAGCAAACATATGTGGGCATAAAACCAGAAACCAATAAAAGATATTAGCCCCTGAGTGAGGCTCACTGTTTTATCAGTGCAGGCTCTCTTGTGTGACAGTGCAGGGTTGGCACTGCTGCCATTCCAATTAATTACAGTCACACAGACTAAGTGCTTGCAATTGCGCCAGCAGAAGTCTAAATTCATCCGGGAGAAAAGACACTTAAATACTTCTGGGAGAAACAAATAACAAATCCCTTTTGTTAATGCTACCCACGACAACTTCAGTGCTAAAATAACAGAATCCAGATCATCAGTTTGTCAACAAGGCTTTGAGGCTCACACACTTACGTACATTAGCAAGTCAGTGCAATGCACAGCGAGGGGATCCGTAGAGCAAAACAGCTGGTGCTGGGAACTTGACACCCACACCTCCACCACACCTGCAGTCCGTGCAAACGCAGTAAATGCAGACCAGGAGCACCTACTACCAATTCACTGGAGTCTGGCCCTGAAGACAGTGTCCGTTAGCAGCTGGAGAACACTAGGCTTGCTCCTGGACTGCATCTTTCAGTTTAGTTTCAGGCAAAAACACTTGACTATACACACTCTGGACACACGATGGCAAATCAAAGCACGGCACGTGGGAAGTCAAGAGCACATCCCTGATTGAAACCAAAACACCAGCACAGCTGCACTACGTGTGTTGTGACTCAGGTCTATGACATGGAGCCACCTGCAACTGTCACACTTACCTCGTAGTTTCTGGCATTGGTGTTAGCTGCCTTCTCTAGCTCAATGCGAGCTCGTTTGTGGCTTAGCTCCATCTGCATCTTCTCTCGTTCCACCTGCAGGAGCTGGGATTTGGAGTGGATCTGCCCAGCTTGTTCTTCCAACTGGCCGGTTCATGCGTGAAAAGGGATATTAAACACCATTAACAGCATTGCAATAATATCACTTTCTCTCACCCTGTACTATTTGGGTGATACTTGCACACGATTTACAAATTACGAGGAAACTATCACCACGTTTGTAGTATTTCTTCCACTAACTGCAGATGGGGAAATCAAGAGGTCAACAACACACCCAGAGACCCACATCAAATCAGTGTTAGCTGGAAATAAATGAATTTCAAGCTCTTCATTCAACCTCTAGAGGCACTCTGACAAAATATACTTTTCTATCTAAAAAAAGGTTAATTATGAAGTCCCCAAGCCTCATAAAAGCAACAGCAGCTAACCAAGAAGCAGAGATCGCGCTCCCCATTAAATTCAATTACTGAGCAAAACAACTTTTTTCTACAACCTGCTACAACGCTATACTTCATTTTTTCATTCAAGTTACCGTAGAGCACAGACAATATTAATAGTATACCTCACATCTAAGTAATGTACATTCAACATATAGCTAATGAAGACTCCCTAATTAGAAAGAGCCTCCTCTAACCATCCCTGTAATCAGAGTTTTACCACAGACAGAAACCCATCAATTTTTGTCAACATTCCAAAAGCAAAGCAGATTTACATTAAAAGGAAAACAAGTTTATTTTACACTTAGAGACTGAAATAGAAATTATATTAAGATACAGAATACTGAAACTTCATCCCAGTCTAATAAACAGTCCTTATGATCCAAGATGTCAACTTACTCCATGCTTTATGAGGATAAGGCATCTTACAGGAAAAAGTGAAAGAAAAGAAAAAACAAAATAAAAAGCCCAACACGTGAATACGAACAGAAGCGGATAAGAAAGCATAACTGGTTAGAGCGCTCCAATGCCATAGCACAATGCAAGTCTCCTGTATGTGTCCAGGCAAAGAAACTTTAAGGAAGATTGGGGGAAAAAAACGTAAAAAATGACTTACTAGTAAAATATTAATAGATATAAAGCTCCTTTGTTCAGCAATATGAAAACAACTTGCAATTTAATTTCCTGAGGTGGTATACTGATATAACAAGCAGAGAAGAAATTCAAAGGACATTTCTTAAATTTTTACAAAACAAATAAATATGTCTGACCCTTTAAACAAATTAAAAGACTGCAGAATGTTCACCAAAAGCAAGCTTCCATTATTGAGCTTGCAAGTATATCAATTTTAGAAAGAATGGTCAGATCTTAATGGAATCAATCCTGATTCCTGGAATCAAAAGCAGTCTTCAAGCACACTGAAGTGATGTTGTGGGCATTGCCAAGCTGAGGACACCTCACCTGCACCCTCTGCTGGTACTGAATCTGCAAGGAGCTTTGAGACGATCCCGGTGTGGCCAGCCCAGACACCCCCTCCATGCGCTGTGAAATGAAGTTGTTGAGGGATCTCAGGGTGGAGAAGACAGTGGTATTATTTTCCAAGTCCTCCATGGCTCTGGAAATACACAGAAAGTAATCAGCAAAACATTCAGAGCAACCTACAGTATACCGGCTGCTTTGCTATAAAGAGATGCAACCCCACCCTGAGGGAACAACAAAGGCAAGGTCTTCAAATTTACAGGCTACAAAACCTAATCTGCTAGTCACTACTGGGATCCACAGATTGCTGCTGAGATCAACGGGAACTAGAAAACACTACCCAACCAAGGCTGAAGCTGTAGGGCTCTGAAATGAAAAACTGATGCAAGACAGCCTGTTCTTCCCTGAGCTTTCTACCTGAAATGGTTTGATTTTATTGAAATACATTCTCCCCCGAATCTCAGCCTATAATCATATGAATACGAGCTATCACAAGCTATACAAAATTGAATTCCCCTTTCCTATATAATCAAGATAGATTCTTGGACACAAGTTAATATTGTAGGACGTGAAGTTCTATAACACAGAACACTAACAAACAGAACCCATATTGCCTCCAAACATTTCAGGCTGATGGCAGGGGGTAGAACTAATTCACTACTAGCAGCAAACGCTACCTCCAACACAACACGATTCTGGCTCCCAAAACACACTTTGGAACATAACTGCCAGCAGTGAGACTACCTAAGCTCACAGATCACTTCTATAACTAAAACTGCATCTCCTCGTTCACAGTAAAGTTTTTGCAATTCTCCCTTCAAATCTGGAAGGGTACTAAACTAAAAGGCCAAAGACAAATCGAGCCTGGAGCTGAGGAAAGCCTGCAAGGTCTCCCAGGAGACTTGGGGAAGCCTCAAGTGAGGCCCACAAAGCCCCACAAGCACGGAAGAAAGCTCAGGACCAGGAAAGGCAACCCACAACATTCAGATGGGCTCCTACCACAGACACAGATTTGAGGTGAACTTTCAGGATCACTCACTGCTAGAGTAACACAGTAGTGGTTCTTGGGATTTATAGAATTCACGAAGAGGAGACATAAGGCACACAGGAAACCAATCAGCCAAAACCCTGAAACTGAGAAATAAACTTAACAGCAGAGTAAGTTTTCCACACAAACCACTCCGCAGCACCTACAGTATACCTTTAAGGTGCTAGCAACCTGGTATACACTATCCTGCATACGACTTATGGATAGTTCACAACCACCTGACCGATCCCACTTTTTCTTTCTTCTTTCTTTTTTTTTGAAAAGAATGCCTTCTTACCAGAGGTCCTTGTCTGTCCCCGCAGCGATCCAATTGAGACGAGGAGTCTCTCCAGAGAAATCTCCGGGGGTACCCAAGAGAATCCTTGACTCAATGGCTCCTGCAGCCGGGCAGAGTGGGGTCTCCTGGATGGCTCGCCAACTGAAACAAACACATAAACTTAACAGCAGAGTCCATTATACTGTTAAGTGGCACTCCTTATTTTATCAGTGCTGGAGAACACTGGGGCTCATCCCCCACGCGTGCTCCAAAGACTAGATGCTCTTGCGTTGCTTATATTCACATAACTATTACATATACATTACAAATTTTGAAGATTTTGACATACATCTACACTAAGAAATAATTGATGTTAGTTATAATTGTTTATTTTCTTATTTACATCTATTAATTATTAGTTAAATAGAAACTAATCACTCTCCTTCTAAACAATGTATTACTCAATCTTCTGTCTCCCTCTTGTCATACAGAAGGATCTAAAACTTGAAAAATATCCCCTTGTTTTGCAGGTGGTCAGAAAACATTTATCATGTCAATTGGTTAATGATGGGTTCATCTTGTGTAACTTAATCACAGTAGACATTAATTCAGCAGCTTCTCTTCAACCCAACGGAAAACGTTTATTCGAAATAACTGCTTCGATACCACATGCAAATCAATTCAAGAGAGAGCACCGCCAACAGGTAACCGTGCTCCGGCAAAGCTGCTTTGAAACCAAGAGCAGCTCCAAGCGTTCCGAGGACCCGCACACGCCGCCCCCGCTGCGGACCAGCCCCCGGCCCAGGCTCCCGGCGGGACACACGAGACCCCCAGCCCGCACAGCCCCGAGAGCGGCCGCGCTGGGCACGGCGGGGTTCGCCCTCACAGACCCCCCTAGTGCGCCGGGAGGGAGCGCGGCCCCAGCAGCGCCCATAGCCCGGCCCCGCCTCGGGGGCGGCGAGCGGCCGCCCGGGGGTGGGAGGAACCGGGGTACAGCCTCTCTGCCCCGCTTCCACGCCGCCGGGCTCGGCCGGGCGCGAACAGGCAACCGGTGGGAGCGGGGTGGGAGCGCCGAGCGGGGCGGGAGCGCTGAGGGGAGCGGAACCGGCGGCCTCCCCGGCGGCCTCACACCCGCTGCCGCCCTCACTCACCCGCCGCCCCGCTTGGATCTCCCTCCTCGCCCCGGCGACGAGATCTCACGGGAACTCGCGCCCGGCTCTCGCGAGAACAGCGGCACGAGCAGCCGTAACCACGGGATTAGGCGCGCAATCCCGACGCGCCCTACCGTAATGCACAGCCTCGGTGCGAAACTGAAATTCGAGTTCAGCTTCTCCCCTCCAACCCACCCCCCCAAAACCACTTCGTCCCCGGGACAGAGCTGCGACACCCCTGCCCCAGTGCAGCTGCAGGAGCAGCCAGCGCCCTGCTCGCCCCAGTCCCTGTTGCATATTGCAGGCCATCGAATTTTTTGAAGAGCACAGTGACACCCCTCTTTTTCCTCCCCAAATGTGCAAAAACACCCAGCTCCCCAGTTCAGGAAGCTGGGCTAACGCTTTAATGC
>VWYH01001198.1:0-14947 GCA_013399365.1 Pampusana beccarii | reverse complement strand
GTCACCCTCCTGGTGGCAGCAGTAGCCGGGCTGCAAGCTCACCTTGGGCTGGTGTGCAGGCATGCACAGGGCTCTGTGCTTGCAGGGAAGCTGCAGGTTTAATAACTATGGACAAATGCTCATCTGGCCTTCCACAGGCAGCACTGGAGTTGGTCTGTAGGTCTCTTATGAGGGCTTGTTCCTCCCTTCTAATGAAGAGGCAGTTAGGAAAGCTGCTTCTTTTTGGTCTCTGCAGCAGGCTAAATGAGGCAGTGTAAGTGCACAGGCATTGCGACAGGAGGGAAGCCTTTGTGTGGGGGCAGTCTGTATGCCTCCGTGCCTGGCTGCTTCTGCAGGGGCTCTGTCAGGTGCTTTCCCCATGACTGACCACCTTGGTTTTGGAGTCCCAAGGCCAGGAAAAAGTCAGGTAAATACACCTTCCTACACTTAGTGGGCAGCATGGGATAATATTGGGTGCTTTCCCTGCTAGTGTGTTCCAGCAGAGCATCTCTTCCCCTCAGAGGGCAGGATTGCTGATGCAGCAGTGCATCCATCCTGCTGTGCTGCCCCAAATTGACCATGTTCTCTTCTGCCAGAATGCAGCCAGGGCAGATTCCTTGCTGGATGGAGCTGACCTTCCCACCAGACCTGCTGGGCAGCTTCTTGAGGATGGATTAGAGAGTCAAACAGCTGGCTGGACCCCTGGGGCTTGACCGAGAGTGCTGTGTCTTATCACTTTCCTAGGAAGCCCCTCTAGCTCATGGGTGTGAGCTCCTGCTGACAGCCTGTTCCTTTGAGAAGTACCACAATGCCAGCTGTTGCAGCATCTCCTTACTGCATCTCGCTGTGGGGATTAAACCACGCTGCACACACAGCCTGTGCCTCCACATTCCTGCCCTGCATTGTATACTCACCTCTGTTTCCTGAAAATCTGTTAGATGGGGGGGATTATATCTAGTCCTTCAGGGCAGAAATGTAATATGAGTTAAAGTACTGTTAAAACTGAGGCTAGGGTAGTAAAAACTTGATCTGATGTAGAGGTGTCTTGCACTATGTTTTGGAGGTGAAAATAATTGAGTTTATTCAAGGTGTGTAGTGTCTCCTTTGTCTCCTAGTGGAGGAAAGCTTTGCATCCCCAGGAAGTTTTGAAGCTGTCATCAGAAGCAGGTGCATTGCTATGTGTTTGGCTTGGCACTGTCCTTGAAGGTTGTTAGTGAATGCATTCCCCACTTCTGCTGGGGTTACAGCCCAGACAACGCTCAGGCTGAGATCCTTCCTTTAGGAAGAAACTTACAGGAGATACTGGGAGTGGTGCCTGTGATGGCCCAAGAGATCTTTGGTGTTTTTCTGCTTTCCTGTTGGATTTGTGCTAGCACGTGCCCTGCTGGCTCTTGGATGGTGGGAGTACTTGTGCTGGAAAGTCTGGTTCTCGCCAGTCAGACAGGTGAGGCAGCCTGGGCTCCTGCAGGGAGGAGCTGGTCCCCAGGAGCCAGGGCTTTTCCCTGCAGGAGTTGAGGCCGTTGTGGCTCAGAGATGACTTGTTGCAGCTGCCACAGCCAGCTCCCCACCAGCA
This sequence comes from Pampusana beccarii, assembly GCA_013399365.1. Classification (NCBI taxonomy): domain Eukaryota; kingdom Metazoa; phylum Chordata; class Aves; order Columbiformes; family Columbidae; genus Pampusana; species Pampusana beccarii. Next base: position 13,395 of record VWYH01001198.1, on the reverse strand, counting down.
GGTCTATGCTGGGATGTTATCTGAGACTTTACTGGCTTGGGGCTGTTGGATGTGGTAATCAGGTCTCATGGTTCTTGATATTTCCCTTGGTGTCTCTCAGGGTATTTAATTTCTGCTTGTTCCTTCTCTGTGGGATGGATCAGGGTGGTAAGCTGTCACTAGGCAGCAAGTTCTCCAGCCTGGCTACAAGGAATGCTCTTACCCTGTGGATCAGATCAACTCTCATGGTTTGTTAATAGATTTTCTCTTTATACATACAGAGTTTTATCTCATGCTGCTTCTACTTAACCCTAAGAGGCTTTCTCTGGCTGTACAGGACCAGCAGTAGGAATAACAGCCCTGGCTTGGAGTGGTCCATGTACACTTGTGATATTTGGGCCAAATTCTTCTTTTTGTGTGTGTGGTGGGCTGTGACCCCTGTTAAAGGTAGTATCTGTTAAACCTCAGGCCTATTGGGGTCTGTGGTGCTTCTACTGTGCTGCTGGAATCTCTGGCAGCTCTAGTATTGCCAGTGAACATCCCTTCCCTTGTTAGAAGGTGTTTATGTGACTGCACTGCCTTGGTGCAGAGGGTACAGTGGTCCAAAGCTGATGTCATGGTGGCTTCCAGGCAGTGACCTCTTGTCTCAATGTGAAGTGGCTCTGGGTTCACACTTGGGCTTTGTGACTGGTCCAAACAGAGCTGTTGGAGGCATTTCAGGAGTCTGTCCTTCCTGCATCTTGCTTTTCTAGACTTCTAATATCTGACTTGTCTTGGTGTGCCTGTCCAATTAATGCAGGCCTGGTTGGGACAGAGTACAGTAGTCATTACAGTGTAGTGATCACAGACATGACTGTGGGAACAGAGATGAAGCCTTGTAGTAAGGCATTTGCATAATGATTAAAACCACAGAGATGAATGCTCTGGCACTGTGCGTCCCACCTCCAGGTAGAGATGCTCTGTGTTCATCTGCTAGAGGGCTTTGGAAGGCTTGACCTAGATCTGGAAGCAGGTGTCAGGAGCTGGCCTGGCTTGGTCTAATCTTGCCTGTCCTCCTCTGTTGCTGCCCTGGTTCTGTCTGTCCCAAAAGCTCTTCTGTCATCTTGGGGGGCTGCTGGGTGCCATCTCTTCGGAGGGGGAGCCCAGCCATCTTTGCCTCCATCCCTGCTCAGCTGGTGCTGCACGGGGGAGTGGACACAGCTTGGTATGGTTAGCTTGGAAAGGAAATACCTTATTTTCCACCTCTGTAGGTATCTCACCCNGGCTTGACCTAGATCTGGAAGCAGGTGTCAGGAGCTGGCCTGGCTTGGTCTAATCTTGCCTGTCCTCCTCTGTTGCTGCCCTGGTTCTGTCTGTCCCAAATGCTCTTCTGTCATCTTGGGGGGGCTGCTGGGTGCCATCCCTTCAGAGAGGGAGCCCAGCCATCTTCACCTCTGTCCCTGCTCAGCTGATGCTGCACGAGGGAGTGGACACAGCTTGGTATGGTTAGCTTGGAAAGGAAATACCTTATTTTCTACTTCTGTTTCTTTTCTTCCTTCATTTCTTTACTCCTTCATTCCTTGCTATGTCAGACTTTTTGCCTAATGTTGCGTTTTTCCTGCTTTTTCTCTGACTGATCTCATCTGTACTGATACCAGTGCCCTGAATATGCAGCCACCAGTGTTGAATGTGATAAGAAATAAGCCTACCCCTAACAGCTTGCCTGATCAGTTTGGGGAGGTGCTGCCCCTGAAAAAAACCCACTGTGTGCTATGCATATAGGCCTTTTACTGCAATGTATGCTCTTATGGGACCTTGAAGCCTGATTACCTGCCTTGTTTTTTGTACAAGGTTATCAGTACCTTATTGCAATGAGCTTGCTCCTTCTGAAAGCTTGAGGACTGCCATGCTGACTGCCCAGGCTCTGCAGAGTTTGCCTGCTAATCTGGCAGTCTCTTCTTGCTCTCCCTGCTCCCAGTGAGCATGGGAATGGGACAGCTTAATCTCTGTTCATAGGATGTTATCCAAAGGCCTCAGGGTTTCACAGCCACTGCTTGAGATAGTGGAAGGAAGGTATTGATACACACTTGGTGAAGATGGGGAAACTCCTTAGCTTCAGACAGGTCATTTCCTGCCACTGGCAGCCTATGTGCCAGGAGCAGCAGCCAGCCAGTGTGACTCCTGCGCCAGCTGCAATGCAGCTCTTACAAGAGCTGTTGTGTATCGAGGGTTTAAGAGTTTGGATCCCTTCTCTGTGAACGCAGTCCTCCTAGACTGACTTCGGAGTACACTGATGCAGAGTAGATGGCAGCAAGCTGTTAGCAGTGTCCTTTGACACTCAGCATGAGGTCGCTGAGCCAGGGGAAGTGACAAATAGATGCAATTCAAGTAGGAAAACTTACCTGGTGGTGTTAGCATGAAGTTTCCTTGTAGACTTTATAGTTATGTCATGGGCTGAGAGTTTTGGGGCTGGTTGTCCTCAGACTCTGATCGGAGTCTGTGCTGAATCCTCAGAACCAAGGTGCCAGGCTAGGAGAGCTGCTGCCCTGCCCCAATGTGCTGGTATGGTGTTTCACACTTGAAACATAGCAGCTCATGCTCTCCTGCCAGACTGGTCTTCTGTGCCCTGTGAGCTGGTTCACAGGCACCTCTTCAGGCTGCGATTTCTCTTGAGGGAACAGTGTGACTTTAGTAACATTTGGACAACAGTGCCTTAACTGAGTCTGCAGTCAGATGGCTGAAATAGTTCACTGTAATGCAGGTGTACTTGAATCCAGCTCTCCTGTTGAGTGCTCTCTGCTGCCTGTGCTTGAGCTGGTGCCCTGAGATGCTGTGTGGGAAGCAAGTGTGCACCCCTCTCCCTTTCGCCTGGGCACAGAGGGGTGGAAGGAGGAGANATGCTGTGTGGGAAGCAAGTGTGCGCTGTCTCGTTATGCGCCCCTCTCCCTTTCGCCTGGGCATAGAGGGTGGAAGGAGGAGGTCCAAATCCAGTTTTCTGGGCTTTACCTGGCAAACTTTAGAGTGATCCTGCTGCAGAGCTGATAAAGAGCAGGGTTTTGCTGCTTAGGACTGGCTGAGCTCCTTCTCCCTCTTGTCTTGTTCTGGCTGCCTTGCTGCTTGTGTGTTGTTCAGGGTAGAAATGGTTTTGTGTTCCTCACCTTGCTGGATTAACTTGTGCATAAGCTCAGGAAAGCTTCTGGAGCTGTGACTGATAACTCTTTGTGATGGTTTGACGCCAGCATGAGTGTGCTGTGCACAGCCCTGTCCCTGGTCTGGGGCCACCAGACCTTGGGTTGGTCAGTCCCACTCTTCTATAGAGGCAGATGCTTCTGAACCACAAGTCCCCATATCTCTGCTGGGAAACATCTCCCTGGTTGCATGGAGCTGCATGCAGGCCCTGCTGGACCCCACAGTGACTTGCTGGAGCTTCAGGAAGCTGGGCAACTGCTGTGGTGGAGAACTGGAAGATGAAGATGCCTCTTCTTCAGAGCTGTGTCAAGCAGCAAGCCTTGCTGCCAGCTTGTAGGTCAGGGATGCAGGCTTGTTTGATAGGTGGCGAACTGGTTATCTCTTGACCTTCCTTTGAGGGTTGCTGCTCCCTTGGGAGTGCTACAGGGGCCAGGCCTGCTTCAGCCAGTTCAGCAAGGGCCCTGTGCCAGCTCTCCCTGGGGTAGCAGCTCTGTGGCCACCTACCAGACTGTTTTGGTGCTGTCTGTAATTAAACTAGTGGGGAGATTAGGGTGGCTTGCTTTCACGCTTATTATAGGACTGATTTCTGATTCAAATTAATTAGCTGTATAGCTTGTTGGAGATGTGTGGTGTACACATTGCATGGTGTAAGCAAGTATCTAATCCTTGATGTTGGTTTACTGGGACAGACTGTGGCCCAATGCTCTGGCTTGTAAACAGTGGGAACTTTTCTCACTGATGTGGGCAGTGACACCCTGTTGGTGAGAGGTGGCAGGAGATGTGTTGCAAGGTCTCTAGGTATTGTGCAGGATTTGTTGGGGCCCTAAGGGTTCCTGGTGCTTTGAGATACTTAGACCTATTTGCTTGACTTCCCTTCAGCTGTTCAAGGCTCAGCTTTGGGTTCCCTGTCTCCTCTTGGCTCCTTGCCCAAGAGGATCAGGATCCAGGAGGAGTCAAAGGAGAGTAAGTGGCTCCTCTGTGCAGAGAGGACAGACACCCGCCGCTGAGCTATAAACGGCTGTGGTGTGTGATGTGCAGTGTAGCATTGGATGGCAGCAAGAGCAGATGCCTGGCTGGAGGGTGAGCCCCTCTCGAAGTGCAGAGAGACATCAGGTGCTGGTGTTGTGCACAGAGGAAATGGCAGAGGTGAGTTCAGGTTCCCAGACACTCTCCCTTTGCAGCTCAGCTGCCAACACCCTGGGGCCAGGGGCTGCCCCTTGGGAGACAGAGGAGAGTGAGACATAGCTGAATCTGCTCACTGAGCAAGGCACACTTCAGCATCTGCATAATGTGGGACCATGTAGCATGTCAGTGTGGATACCAGGTCCTGCAAAGACCTGAAGACCTTGGGGGTTCCCTGGAGTTGTGGTTGCTCTGTTAGCTGAATGCAGCAGGATGTTCTGAGTAGGGAAGCTGTGGAAAACACATAGGTCCTTCTCATAAGGGCCTGTAGCATTACACTGCTGGTTCTACCCTGGCAGGAGTCCTGGTGCTTGCCCAGAGCCCATGTTCAGGGCAGCTCCAATGCCTCCTGTCGCCCTGTGGCATGTCTAGCTATAGGAGTGCTGGAGCTGCTTCACAGAACAGCAGTAAGAGGTACTTGTTGCTGTTCGCAGTCATGGGGACCTCTGTACTAGCACCAGGTTGGAGTGAGATTTTTTCCACTGTTTGGGGGGGATAGTTGTCTGGGTTCAGGGCTGCTGTCAGGGTGGTTTTTGTCTGCTGTGTGCTCTGTGCAGCTTTCAGCAGGTCTGTCAGGGTGAAACTGCAGTGTGAGACTTCTCACCCAAGTCTACGGTATCTTTGAGACCCTGAATTGTTTTGAGCTGGAGTCCTAGATGGCCAGTGGTGCTGGAGCCTTGCTGGCATCAGGGTCCACAAAGTAATCTGTAGTGCCCGAGCTCACATGTTTCCCTGCAGTGTGAGATGTAGGTCTGAGCTCATGGGTGACTGATACTATCTTCTCATCCTAGCCTGCTCCAAATAGGCAAGTACTCTACACGAGTTTTGTGTCTGCCATGGTCTTGTAGTAAGGCTGACTCATTCAGCTTGATAAGATAAACACAGAGTTTGAATAGTAAGGTACCTGTGCTGGGAACTAACTCTTGAGGGCTCCTCAATCTAGCAAATAAAGGTGTAGCTGGATGTAGTGGTTGAAAGCTGAAACTAGACAGACAAGTTTGGAGCTTGCTCTTAGCCATTAAAGCAACATAAAGCTCAGCAGCTTTCAGGACTTTTATTTACTGCATTTCCTACAGCTGGAGCCTTGGGTGGCTCTCAAGGATGCTGTAGTTGCTGCTATACTTTTCTGGCCTCTGCATGTGGAGAGTGGATGATCTTGGCAGTGCCCAGGACCTTAAATATTACTTGTATCATAGTGATACTACAAGTGAGTATTACTTGCTATTAAACCCCTTGAAACCTTGGGTTGGGAAGGTGAGCATCTGTTCTGCTGCTGGTGGCCCTGAGGTGTGGGGATCAGTCCTGAGTGTGCTTTGCCCTATTGCTGTAGCTGCCTCTGAGGTGGCATGGGGAGCCACCTTCTGTGCTTTCTGAAGCACAACAAAACTTCTTGGACTGTCCTTGGGGTCTGTGGCTGTGCAGGCTGCTTTGGAGCCTTGCTTGAGGAATGGGTACTTTGGGGCCTGGAGTTGAAGGGGGAGACATTTTCCACCCCAGTGCAGTTGCAGAGAGGTTGGGTGGCACTCCCCAGTTTGGGGGAGCACAGAGCCAGCACTGTTGCTGCACCAGGGTGATCTGCAGGGCATGGTGAGCCCGAACGATGTGTGCCTGGCCCCTGTGGAGATTGCTGCCTGCAGAGCCTGTCATGGAGGTGCTTGGTAGCACTGCACAGGTGCCGTCTGCTGCTGTCCTGCCTGGGTCCCAACTAGAGCAAAGAGGACTCTGCTGGGCTCCTCCTCTAGCAGTGAAGATGGAGTGATGCTGGTGCTGGCTGGTGATGGCTTGAGGTGGCAGTGGCTGCTGGATGCTCCCAGCTGAGACCTTACTGGGATTAAGGTTACTCTGGCTTCTGCTGCCTGACTGCTGGTCTGGGAGAGGCTGCATGTTTCCTAGTGGCAGCAGCAATAAACATCCTGGGGACCTGTTTCCCCAGGCCTGTGTGTGGGCAGTGATTCCTGTGTGCCTTCCTGGAGGAAGGGGTAGGTGGAGTGTCTGGTAGCAGCCCTGGGGAATGCCTCCCTTGCAGGTGGGTGAGTCAGGTGAGGCTGGGCCTGTGCTCTGCCTCCCTTCCTGCTGCTCTGGTGTCCTGTGTGCTGGGGTGAGGTTGGGGAGCACAGGGGGCTGCAGGAGACTGTTTCAAACTTGTCTGCAGCAGCAAGAACCTGAGCCCTTCCTGCTTTTCTGGAAAGCTTCTGCCTGGATCAGTCTGGTGTATGCTCTTAGGCTGGGCAAATGTGGAGAGTGCCAGGCCTCCCTGTAGCCTTAACCTTCTCCTGCATCTTTCTCCACTACCTGAGGATACTGTCTCTTGCCTGGAAGGGGAGTGCAAATGTCACTGCCATGCAGGATGTACCTAGCGTCTGAGGTGCTGGTTTATCACAATCACAGAATGGTTGGGGTTGGAAGGGACCTCTGGAGATCTAGTCCAACCCACCTGCTAAAGCAGGTTCACCTAGAGTAGATCACACAGGAATGTGTCCAGGTGGGTCTTGAATGTCTTCAGAGAAGGAGACTCCACAACCTCTGGGCAGCCCGTTCCAGGGCTCTGTCACCTTCAAAGTAAAGAAGTTTTTCTTTGTATTCAGATGGAACCTCCTGTGCTTCAGTCTGTGCCCATTGCCGCTCATCCTGTCGTTGGGCACCACTGGAAGGAGTCTGGTCCCATCCTCTTGACACCCACTCTTCAGGTGGGGCGGTAGTTCTTGTCAGGAGGGTTTTGTGCAAGGATGTGAAACCAGGAACTCTGACACCAGAAACTGGTGTTTGTTTCTGAACTGATGACTTTTGTTCCTCCTGCAGTGGGTCTGCTAGTGATGCTGTGGTGTTTTTCTGGTGGGGATCAGTGAGCAGGAACCCAGAGCTGATCATAAAAGCACTGCTCTGTGGAGAGCGTTGGCCAGCTCTGCATCTCCCTGGGAGACCTTGCACCAGCAGGGCATTGTGCTGGGTGGATGTGGGTGGCAAGGCTGGTATGGCAACATCGTGGTTGCTGTGGGTGCTAATGCTTGAGCCTGAAAAGTGAAAGCAAGACTGAGGGGCTGGAGATACAGTGCTGAGGTTGGAAGCTTTCCTAGCTGGATTGAGATGTTAAGATCCTGCCTTGGAAGGACTGCTGGCGATAGACTGAGGTTCATAGCAGAGATGGGGAGACAGAGCCAGGCTAAGTAAGGAGAAGTGGGGAGCGTGTGGCTCAGCTGGGGAGTATATGCTGGTGTGTGATGAGCTGAGAGCAATGCTGGTTAGATACATGACTGTACCTCTTAAGCTGTGCTTGAAANGGTTTTGTGCAAGGATGTGAAACCAGGAACTCTGACACCAGAAACTGGTGTTTGTTTCTGAACTGATGACTTTTGTTCCTCCTGCAGTGGGTCTGCTAGTGATGCTGTGGTGTTTTTCTGGTGGGGATCAGTGAGCAGGAACCCAGAGCTGATCATAAAAGCACTGCTCTGTGGAGAGCGTTGGCCAGCTCTGCATCTCCCTGGGAGACCTTGCACCAGCAGGGCATTGTGCTGGGTGGATGTGGGTGGCAAGGCTGGTATGGCAACATCGTGGTTGTTGTGGGTGCTAATGCTTGAGCCTGAAAAGTGAGAGCAAAACTGAGGGGCTGGAGATACAGTGCTGAGGTTGGAAGCTTTCCTAGCTGGATTGAGATGTTAGGATCCTGCCTTGGAAGGTCTGCTGGTGATAGATGATGGGATTAGCAGCAGAGCTGGGCAGACAGAGCCAGGCTAAGTAAGGAGAAGTGGGCAGCACGTGGCTCAGCTGGGGAGTGTGTGCTGGAGTGTGATGAGCTGAGAGCAATGCTGGTCAGATACATGACTGTACCTCTCAAGCTGTGCTTGAAATCTGCTGATCTGCAGGGCTGTGCTCTGCAGGCTGCCCTCCTGGGAAACCAGCTGCCTGATCTGCCCTTCCTCTCTCCACAGAGATACTGCCACCACCATGGAGGAGATTGTGACCATGTATCAGGACTTCATGAAGAAAGCAGGTGAGTGTTTGGCTCTGCCCAGCTGCAGGGCGGGTGGCACTACATGCCTTACTGCCGCAGGCACAGGGGGATGGTCTGTCGTCCCTGAAGCAGTCTGGGTCTGGCTGCATCGTGCCTCAGCCCTGGCATAGATGCAGCTCTGGGGATTTTAGGGGTTGCCTGTTATGAGGCTGTCTTGCCTCAGTGCCTGTGCAGCCCCTTTTGGGGCACTTGTGCCCTCGTGGGCAGGAGATCTTCAAGCTGCTTTGCAGTGTGGCTTCAGGCTGTACCTTACTGAGTTTGGCTGGCTTTACCAGCCTCTGCTCCCAGACTGCCCCTCCCCTGCACTCCTGCCCTAGGAGAACAGGATTGTGGTGTCCTTGCCTCTACGCTGGCAGTGGATTAGGGTGAGGATGCTAACCGCTCTGCACTGCGGCTCTCTCTGCAGACCCCCGCATCGCTGATTATCCTCTGATGCAGTCCCCGTTCGTTGTGATGGGCATCCTTCTGGCATATATCTACTTTGTACTATCCTTGGGTCCCTGGCTAATGGCCAACAGGAAGCCTTTAAACCTGAAGAAGTTCATGGTGCTATACAACTTCTTTCTGGTGGGACTCTCACTTTACATAGTCTATGAGGTGAGTTGTCGGCATAGGCTTTGTCTGGCATCTATAAAGCAGCGCACACAGGCTGCATGGGTGATGGGGAGCCCTTTTGCAGGCTGTTCCCTGCCCTTCTGCACAGGGCTTGGGCAGTGCAGTGGGTGATGTGTTGGGCCTCATCCTGTTGATGCTCTTGTTGCAGTTCCTGATGGCAGGATGGCTTACTGGGTACACCTGGCGATGTGACCCTGTGGACTTCTCACAGGACCCCAAGGCCCTCAGGGTGAGTTCTTGTCCCTTTCCTGATAAGTGGGGATGGCCTTTAGCACTTCTGTTTGGACAGTAAAGTCACAGCTACCTGCCTCTCCTGAGGCACAGGACTTGCAATCCCTGGCTCTTGGTTTCATGCCAGGGTTACTTTATGGAGACTGTTGGTCACTGGGCATGTTCAGGCTGAGGTGGGCCTCTAATGTTAACCTGTTCTGTTACAGATGGTGAATGTTGCTTGGCTTTTTGTCTTCTCCAAGTTCATCGAACTGACGGACACGGTGAGTTTTTTTACTGAGGAGGCCTTGTCACTGCTTTCTGGACAGGTAGTTGGCACCCAGTGTTCTGNTGTTACAGATGGTGAATGTTGCTTGGCTTTTTGTCTTCTCCAAGTTCATTGAACTGACAGACACGGTGAGTTTTTTACTGAGGTGGCCTTGTCACTGCTTTCTGGGCAGGTAGTTGAGGCCCAGTGTTCTATGGGTAGGTGCTTTCTTCAGCCCTTCCAGTCTGCCCTGGTAGTGCTTCTGTCTGGCATCACCAAGGAGGCTACTCTTGGCATGTTATAGCCCTGGAAGCTGTGGGGTGACCTAATGTGTGGTGGCAGTGAGCTTGGAGGGGGTGAAGTGTCACTGAGATCAGACACTGTGAATTAGTGGTGCAGCCTGCCCGAGCTGTTCCCAGGGCTGTGGGTCCTTGATATTGTTGGGATCTCATTGCAGGTGATCTTTGTCCTGCGGAAGAAGAATGAACAGGTCACATTCCTGCACCTCTTCCACCATTCTGTTCTGCCTTGGAGCTGGTGGTGGGGAGCAAAGTTTGGTCCAGGTAAGATGGAAACTCTGGGTGTACAGCTTGGGGAAAGGCTGGGGTTAGCCCCAGCATGCTGAGAAGGGTATTTTAGCCCTGCTGGGCTCCTAGGAGCTCCTTGTAGGGCTGATTGCTGTGGAGGATTGACTTACACTAATTAAAATCTGTCTTAACAGGAGGAATGGGCTCATTCCATGCCATGATCAATTCCATGGTGCATGTTGTCATGTACTTCTACTATGGGCTCTCAGCAGCAGGACCTGCCTTTCAGAAGTATCTGTGGTGGAAGAAGCATATCACAGCCATCCAGCTGGTGAGTCTGTGCTGTGAAGCAGAGCATGTGTCCTCAGCCTCTGATGTGAGGGGCAGGCCAGCCCTTGTACCTGTGAAAGATGCACCCAGCAGCTGTAGTTGTCTCTTCTGTAGCTTCTCACTGTGTGTTTCTAGCAGTTCTGGCCCCCTGTGGGCCTTTGTCCCTGCCAGCCTGGTTGGGGTGTGGGTGCTGCTCAGCCTGCTGCCCCTGGGCTGTAGCCATGTTGGGAGGGTGAGAGGTGCATGCTGCCTTGAGACCTGTGCTTGCCTCTTCCAGCTGCTGCTGGCTGTGTCTCACCATAAGGAACACAGGAGGTTCCACTCAAATATGAGAAGAAACTTCTTCATAGTGAGGGTGACAGAACATTGGAACAAGCTGCCCAGAGAGGTTGTAGTGTCTCCTTCTCTGGAGATGTTAAAAACCTGCCTGGATGCCTTCCTGTGTAGCCTCATCTAGGTGTTCCTGCTCTGGCAGGGGGATTGGACTAGATGATCTTTTGAGGTCCCTTCCAATCCCTAACATTATGTGATTCTGTGATTGTGTGATAAGGACAGAGTGGGAAAGCAGTCTGTTGGTTTCATTTAGAAAGGTCTCTGGTGAAATCCCTGGCCCTGCTCCGATTAATAACTTGTCCCTGCTCTGCCTTGCTCCCAGGCGCAGTTCGTGATTGTCTCCCTCCACATCTCCCAGTATTACTTCATGCCCAGCTGCCAGTACCAGTTCCCCATCTTCATCCACCTCATCTGGATTTATGGGACCATCTTCTTCATCCTCTTCTCCAACTTCTGGTACCAGTCCTACACCAAGGGCAAACGGTTGCCCAGGGTGGCTCAGCAAGCAGCCCAGCACAACGGTAGCAGCATCCATGAGAATGGCACCGTCACCAATGGCAAGGTCAAAGCCAACTAGAGGACAAGGCCCTCCCAGAGCCAATGAGAGCCTTGGGGCAGAGGCAGCTGGGACCTGTTCCCCTGCTCCTGGGTGCCACTAGCCAAGTCAAGTGCCTAGAGACTGTTGTACCCCTGTGCCCAGCCCTGCTGTCCTGTCTGCATGCCCAGCCCCTCTGCTCTGAGCAGCCATGGGCAACTTCTCCTGCTCCTGGGAGGGCTTGTGCTGTTTCTCAGTGTTGCTGAGCAGAGAGGCAGCTGCCTGCATCACAGCTGTGGGGCTGCAGTCCCATTCCAGTGTTTCCAAAGGAACTTTCCCCAAGTGCCTACATCTGGCCCTTTTGCCCTGGGGGTCATTTCCTTCTGAGTAGGACCAAAAGAAGAGACAGGTCCCAGTCCTGGTGCCCTCTCCTTTTCCCTGTCTCATCACAGCCTGGGTGGATGAGCAGACTTGTCCCTGGCTGCTTGCCACTGCCAGCTCAAGCGTGAGTGCTCCTGCTCTACCATGCCTTGTGCCACTTTGTGCCATGCCGCAGTGCTGCATGTCCCTTCTGGTCCCTGTGTGCCCACGTGGGGGATCCTACCCTGGCGTATCTGCTCAGGCGTGGCTGTGGAGAATGTAGGGACAGTGTGTATGGGACTCCAGGGCCCAGACCTGCCCAGTACAGTATACATGCCCTGTGCCTAGTGTGGAGCAGGGGTTGTGACAGCCTGAAGTGCCTCCCCCACACGATAAGCTCAGGTTGCCTTGCCGTTCCGTGCCTGGGCTGGGTGCTTGGTGTGTGCTTTAGCCACACTTACCTGATCCTGTATGGCAACTGGTGGCTTGCTCCAGAGTGAGGGAGGCTGAGTTCAGCCTTGTCTTGGACCACTTCCATTCCTGCAAGCTCAAGACTTGAGCAATAATAGCCCCCAGAATCAGCTCCTGGGCTCTCCTGCATGGGACCAGCTCTGCTCTGGCCCAGTGTGAGCACAGTGGAAGGTGTTTGTAACGTGCCCTGCTGTGGTGTAACAGTGAGCACCTCTTGCCTTGGTGGGTCCCACTGGGCCTGGGTGAAGGTGCATGCTGCCCTACAGCAGGGCAGTGCAGCAGCTCTCCTGGGCCTGGTGCCCATCACCTGCTCTGGCTGTAACCAAAACCATGCTGATGGCCTTGAGGATGAGGTGAAGGAGCCAGGCCCTGTCAGATTGGGCTGCTCTTCTATCACAAATAAACAGACAGAAGGAGAATTGGCTCTGCCCTCTTGTTTTCCTGGCTTGCTATATTCAGAAGCTGTTCCAGGTGCTTGGTCCTGCCCTGTATGGTTGGAGGCAGGGCTAGGAGAAGCAGCTGGCACAGCAGGTTTGTGTGTTGGGGGAAGAGAGGGAGATAGCAGTGTGCTGATGAAGCAGATGGCAGATTGTTTCCAGGTGCTTTGGTAGAGCAGTGCTCAGGGCAGGAAATGTGTCAAGGCTCCTGTTGTGAAAGTGGTTCCACCCTGTGAAAGAATGGCTGGGGTGGAGCATGGGTGTGAGCTGGGACCTGGGCCAGCTGCCCAGAAGGAGCTGCTGCTTTTCAGAAATCCTGGGGAACTGAGATGTGGAAAGAGAGACCCGGGAATCACAGGTGAAACAGCATGAAACATGATGAAATGGCAGTCTGTTGCTTTTGGCATCTGCTGAAGCCAAGGCTGCTGCTATCTGTGAATGCCCCTGCAGCGTGGATCTGTGCAGAATGTAGCTCCAGAGGGTGGCTTATGTTGCTGCTGCCCTGCTCTTGCTGCAGAAGCACAGCTGGCTTGGCTGAGCTGTCTCTGCTGCCTGAGACAGTCTGGCTTCAGCGCTGCCAGGGTGCAGTGCTGCCTTCCCCATCGCCTGGTGACTGGGCCCTGAGCGGAATGGCCAGCCCAGGTGCTGACTCAGGGCTGGGCTGTTTGTGGTGGGGAGGAGCAGCACATCAGACCAGCAGGTCTCCAGAAGCTGAGTTCCACTGTAGGTTTGGTTGGGGCGTGGGAGGGCTTTGGTGGATGTCCAGTGAAAGCCCTAGAATAGGGCTTGGTGTGAGGGAAAGCTCTGCTGACCCTGCCCAGGCTGCTGTGTACCTCAGTGCTGGGCTCTGACATACAGGAAAATCTCCTCAAGTGACCTGAACTGGTGTGACCAATCTCCCAAAGTGCATGTGGGCATCACCCTATTTTACAGTGCCCAGTGCCCTTCTACACATGAAGCCTTAAAATGGG
>VWYH01001194.1:550420-585185 GCA_013399365.1 Pampusana beccarii | reverse complement strand
ATTTTCACTCCACATGTAACCAGTTGTGTGCACTCCCTCCCATGGGGGAAATATAAAGTTTGAACTGTGGCTCAATGCAAACCGCAGAAAGAGTCCAACTGCCTTCAGACAAGTCCAAAAACACTCTGGATTGCCCAAGGATCACAAGGGAGCATGACACAAAGAGCCAAGGCGTTGCATCACTGCTGAAACACCATACGATTTGAAAGCCTTAAAACCTCTTCTGACGCTGACATGTGCTTGCAGAGGAATCATTCCTACTGGTCTGACTCTCTACGCATTTAACTTTTTGTTGGGTCATATGAGCAAAGCCAGGTAAGTTGAAATATCTCAAAATGGATGTTTTCCACACTGTGGTATTTTCAGAACAAAACTGGCCTTGCAGCCCAAGGCCAGAGAAGGCAAGAGTTTTGTGTACGTGACATTAGGTCCCCCTTATGCTGCTCAGTGATGAAGCCTCTCCTAGAACCCTTCCCTGGCCCAGAACACTACTGATTGAACCTCTCTCTTTGGAAATATCTCCACTCTGCCCAGTTGAGATTAAAGCCCTGAACCCTTATCAGACACAGCTGAAAAGCAAAGGAGCTAACCCGGCATGCTGAAACCTGCCAACATCACTCCAACTCTACATAATTATTGCACATTGACTGGGACAGAGGAAGGGAAAGAAAGGAAACCAACATCTGACTTGCAAACCTGAGGGTTGGTGTGTTTGTTGGGGAACGAAGACCAAGGTGCTCTAAAGCACATTTACTTGTCTAAACATTAAGAGGACAATTATTTCAACTCAGAACTTCAATACCTTGATAGTTATGCTTCCTGGGCAGCAAACAGGAGTCCTGTCACTTAGTATCAGCTCCAAATCGAGGAGAAAGGAGACTCAAAGTGGAGTCTCTAGCAAAGATGTTGTATTAGCACTGCAAGAACATCATTAGCTCTGGAGAGTTCTCCACTTTTCCATCAGGTGACGCAAGAGCCCTGGGCAGTGGCTTTTAAAGCACAGTGATGCCAATAGGTGATGTGAAAAAAAAAAAAAAAGGGTAGAATCATGCCGTATGAACACCCACGTATTTGTATATCTTTCCCTCTCTTTCTGGTAGGCCCTGACAACTGGTTGCACCCCATCGTCACATTTACCTGAATCCACATATTAATCTCATTTTACAAAGGGAGGAAAATACCACCAGCAAGACCCCAATACTGAGTTGGCCACTGCTGCCAAGAATTCACCTCCCCTGGCCTTTACAGATTTATTATTCATACTTTACTGGGATGCCTAATCAATGGTTGTTTCTTATAAACCACTTAGCTCTGGGCTCTTTGGCATAAAGCAGTTAAAAGCCATAGTATTTAATTACGTCCTATCTGCTCCCAGCTAAAAAATATGGGGATCTGATAGAAGCATGGCTTCAGTCTGCAGTGACAAATGAATTTATTACATTTAATAAATTTATGTGTGTAATGCGATTTCTGTTTTGGACTGCGTGCAGCTTTTCATTGCATCCCATCTTGTATTTCCCACCCTCACGTCAGTGCCTGTGTGATCTAGTTCTCCACTAAACTCCAGCCCTTTCTCCATGTGTCCCATTTAGTTCATAGACAAGAGTCTAAACAGAGGGCTCCACGGGAGCTACTCCAGCAAGGCTTTTTTGGCTTTGGAGAAGATGCCGAATGCGTTTGTCTATGATGGGAGAAGGTTCACACACATCTCACAGAGATCTCTCTGAGATAGCAAGAAGCACAAATGCGAGTTACTCTGCCTCTCTGGCCTTGTCCTCTTGGCTGAGTCTGAACTCACCCCTTTCTTGGTTCGTGACAGTCACATTTCCAAGGATCTGTTTGCAAATTACAAGGTCATTTATAATCACAGTCACTTATCTGATCTGGGGAAGAAGACCGTGTGGTTTTCTCCTTTCCTGCTTCCCTTACTGGCCAGGCAGAAGTTTCTGAGAGGATTACTGTCATTGTGCCAGAGCTGGACGAGGATAAAGCTTGGAATCAAAATTATGGAGTGCACCTCAATTCTGGGCTCTCACCAGCTTCCCCATCTCAGAGGGAAGCTTTGGCTTTCATCGGCCGGATTGGTCATTAGGACTTGTGTGAATAACTGATCAAATTTGTTTGGCTGCTGAGGAGTTCAGGGAAGGACAAAAAAATCTGTGGTTTATTTTGAAAAACAAACAACCCACCCACTATGGTTTATTTTGAACAAAATATTAAAACAGGCATGTTACGGGGTTTTTTGCCCTGAAAAGAGGAACATGAAAATACAATTTGAAAAATAAACTGTGATATGAAATTGAATACTTCACTTCTGTCATTTGAATTTATATTAAAAAAAAAAAAAAGTGACAATAAGCTCAAATGTACTTCTGAAAAATGAAGAAAAGGCAACACTGTCCCAGAGTAACTAGGTAGAGCATAAACAACAACATGGATCTTCAAGGCTGAGTACTTTTATGCTGTGCATAGCTACATGAGAGTAATTTATTTACTAGGGTATTAAATAGAAGAATTTGAAATCCCTCAGTGCTTTTCAGCTGCACTGTTATGACTTTCTATAACTGTAAGAAGCTGGGGCTCATGTGCTCATGCTCTCCCATCCCTTTCCCAACCACCAGCCTGAGGACTTGTGCTCTGTTTCAGTAGATTTTGTAGATGATATAATACCTCTTTTAGATGCACAGTCTTCTTTCCTTGTGTAGGACATTACAGGTTTGTCTAATTCACAGCTGAAGTCAGACATTTAGTCAAGCTAGGAAAGACTTAAGGTTCCAAAACAAAGTGTAACATTATACAAAACAGCACAACCAAAAGAGTTGGGGTCTTGGCCACCGTCTCAGAATATTGTATGGGCTACATTAGTAACCTCTTCTGTCTAAGATGGCAATTTACAAGTAAAATCAAACTTATTTGAAGGCTTAGCTGAGTTAGTTTATCTACAATAATCTTTCTATGTGGACAAAATTTTAAAAATTGTGATCAAAATTAATTCTGGTTGCTGCAACATCTTACTACACCAGCTCATTTCTTCTATTTGCGTCACGATTCATTTGTTTATAGATCATAATACGCATATTTTTTGTGGCAGGTTAGAAGCACAAGGGTTACATCTCTGGAGCTCAGCAGTGGTAAGAGTCAGTGGGCGCCTTCCCTAATATCAACAAAAGATAGATATATAATTCAGCAACTCTCATTATTCAAATGCCAATCTAATTACACTGCAGAATGTAAATTAATGGAACATTCTTTTGAGAGCTGCTCAGATCCATAGTAATATTCCAGTTCTGGAAGTTGCCCAAGACTTGAACAAGAGTGAAATTCTTCAGATTCAAATTATCAGAAGCACTATGCCTTGTTCATAGTGAAAAAACCTTTTTAGGTGTTATTAAGCCAAAGAGCAAAGTACTTATTACTCAGGCAAGGGAGAAATTTCTAGGGAGCATTTGAGACAGGTTCCAAGTGGACCACACACACTCAGCTAGAACATTTCTCTTGTTAGAAGAAAAACAAGTACTTGAAAAAGCAAAGTATTTGCAAAGTGCTGGTAAAGTGTAGTACGACAAACAGGTATGAAGCACTGCAAGAGTGAAGATAAATGACACAGTTCTCACTATTATACAAAGAATCTGGTTGTAGAAACTCATTACCAAAGTTTTTTTCTTTTTGTGAAGCGAACAAAAAGAAAATTAAAAATAATACAGTGCAATTTATGGTTGGACTTGATGATCCTGAGGGTCTCTTCCAACCAAAACGATTCTATGAACTTGGTGAGCTGGATGATGCAGATTCCCACTATCCCAAACTCCCATTTATTCTGAACTCCCATTTAAACCTGTTCTGACCTCCTTAGATATATGAACTTCAGTTAAATAAGTTTGCTTTCCTCGTATAATCTTAACAGGGCAGGTACAAATTCTTAGCCTCAGCCAGGAGAACGCATCTGATAGACCCCGTGCAACTGCAGGTTGAATTTAGCCACTGAATGTGGAAAAACCTTCCACCCTATGTCTCTCTCCATAAAGCTCTTGTGTCTCTGCGGAGACAAGAAGTTGAAAAACTACATTTCATTGCACATAGAACGTCACTGTTTTCTCTCTGTTAAGTAGGCCAGAGCGTGACCAACTATTGTCAGCTTTGTAAACAGAAAGTAAAGAGCAATTGTTATTGTAGTATTGACTTTCTGGCTGAAATTCCTTTCACCTTTTTTTTTTTTAATGTATCTATTATGCCGATGTTAATGTCAGAGCCACCCATTTGAACGTCTTTTTAAGGAGCCCTTGTCAATGTATTTAATTCAGTTTAGGTAGAAATTCACCTGTCCAGGTGCAGCAGATAAATTGAGGCAACTGAGAGACATAATACACTTGAATAACTCCAGATCGTCTGATTTAAGACTTTGGAAACTAAAAGACAGAGTGGACATTGAAATTACTGATACTTTTGTTTAAAAGGGGCAAATTGTCCACCATGCAAAGACCTCCTGTCCCAGACTATATTGCATGCAAACTGTAAAGAAGAGATTTAGAGGTGCTAAATGGATCTGAATGGCTCGGCAAAGGTCTACGGTGGTGACTACAGAGGCATTGCCAAGGGGAACCTAGATATTCAACAAATGGATGGGTCACCAGCACCCAAAACTGTCCTTGACCTTCTGAGACACAGCTACTCTAGTGCCTGTCCAAACAGTGAACACAAAAATTAGTAACAAGTTCTTGTGGACAAAAATAGGTATTGTGGGAGGAAACACCAATAAAAGGATATGATGGTGAAGAGGAAGATGCTACACAAACTGGTTTCAGTTCAAATCTGGAGAAAAGCAGCAACAATTATAGTTTTGCTTGAAACACCCACATGCACACATCACAGTACGTTCAATTTTCTTCCCTTAAAAATATATATATAATTGTTGTTTGCATCTGTTCTATATTAATGTTAAATACAAATTCTTGTAATAAGACTGTTGGTGACCAGTACATATGCAAACCTTGATTATTATAATCTAAAAATATACTTACAACCAGAAAGGACATTGCTGTTGTTAAGAACATAATTACTCTTACTACATTAGTACTTAATGAAAGTTACCGTTTGTAAGTAAAATGTAAATCCACAGTTTAAAAAAAAAATAGAGAAAACGTTTGCTAGCCCCAGTAATAGACTTAAAACTTCTGACCTTGGCTTACTGACAGTGCTCTTTAGAACAATATTTTGGGCAACACGGTTCAGCAGAGAGTGAGTTTGACTGTGGTTACAGGAAAAAGATATTATCTGGGATAGAACAACCACCAGATGATCATTAACACAGTAATTTTCCTTGTAGGTCATAAAAAGTTATTTCTCTCCCCTAAGATGAAAGGAGAACAAACCTGCACTTACATATATATATATATTTTTTTTTTACTAATAGAGTATTCATTTTTGGTTTTCATATGGCTGTTTGGTAGGTTTTTGTTTAATATGTTGAAACTGCAGCTGCAAATATTTTAATTATTTATGCATCCAGACATGTAGAGTGTGATTAAGTTTCTTATTTGGTTGTAACACAAGGTTCATTTCTTTTGCTGGTTGATTTAGCATGAAGAAACCTTCCCTGCGGGTCCGTTTCACAATAAATCGCTGTTGGCAGATAGAAATGTCAAGTTCACCTTCCAGATGGGAGCAACAACAAACCAGACCTTTGCTTGCTCCATTTCTCCTTCTGCATATGTGACAAAGGGTATGTGTTCCTCTCTGCTTACTCTCAAATGTGGAGTTATATTGTGGCGTTTTTTCACATATGAATTTCATGGCCACCAAACACTGAAACAACATAGCTCAGGGTGTGTGAAACTGGCTAAGAATGGCAAACTTCCCACAGCCAAATTTCAACTTTTTGCTATTAATCTGTTGAAGCTGAAAGAATGTTGTTTTGATTTCCTGGGCTGCACTTTTATAGTGAAACTCTATAGTCACTGGAGATTTGGTCAATATAAGCAATGCACAGGCAAAATAATAATTTTGTCTCAAGTAAACAGCTAAATTATATCAGATTCAGCTAAATTATATCAGATTAATTACACATTCTATGATAGGACTCCATTGTGTCTAATGCCACATGAGAACCCAAGGCGTTGTAGACATCTACGTGCTAACAGAAGATGTAACACGTGGATTTAACATCACATACGCATCACTTTGTAAGGACAACTGTACTCCTGGAAGAAAACCCCACAGCATCTACGACGACTCTTCAAGCCTATGTTTAGGCAGCTGAAAATCTCACCCAAAGCTCCTGTTTCTTGCCTTGAATACAAAGAGTTCACTGGGACTATCCCAGCCAGAGAAGTCAGCAGTGGTGGTATCTAATGCTGGGCCAGGGCAATTCACCTGCTGTTACATATCTTGATTTATTGTGACTGTAAGCACTACATAACAAAGAGTTTTTTTTTTTTTTTTTGTGGATGCAGAATATATTGGTCTGAATCATAATTTACCGGTTTAATTTACAAGGGGAAAGCCAGTATAGTCCAAGGGCAACACTCTGGTTTCCAAGGTCCCAAACAGAAAAAACTTACCTCAAACTCTGCATAAGGCTGGCACTGTGGGAGAAATAAAACCATAGCTGAACATATAGCCAAGACCTACGGCTTTTAGGATGTTCACACACTTACTGATTTCCTCCACCTTTTCCATCTTCCTGGACACAGAGGTGCTGCCTTTAGCTCCTTCACCAAGTTTCAAACCATTTGTTCCTGCTCTTTTTGCATGACTGTCTAGAAAAGGCAACTAATAGCAAGCGTTGTTTTTTCCTGATGGGACAGGGAATGGTCACCTGCTGCCACCTGCATTTTCATCAGTTTTCAGGGCCTCTCTCATCCCTCCCAGTCCAAATCGAGCTGTGATATCGGCAGCTGGTGAGTAACCTGGGAACATATGAATTTTATTTCCTTGCTTATTGTTACCACAGGACTTAAGTGACAGTGCTAGAATTGCTTTTTTTCCCATGTTTTCAATAGGCTGTTACTCTTAAGGGGGATGTAAACACCCTTACACATTACGTCACTGCCTGTGACCACAAGAGACGATGTGGGGAGGAGGGAAGTAGCTGTTCTCAGACATGGTGTCCTTGCATAGTCGTGTCGTTACGCTCAAAATGCCGAAGCCGGGTGAGAACTTTATGCATCAGCAGAAGGATTTGTTGCTGGGAGTTTTTCTCCCTCCTCAATTACTAATACTATCTAGGAAGACAGTATGCAAAGGGATCAGCCACCTTCGGCAAGAGATGTCCTTAGCAAAAATGGCCATAGTTCTGCTTTGCATTGCCTGCTGACCCTTCTTCTTGCAGCAGCCCGTGTTGGTGTTGATGATGTTTCTCCAAATCGGCCCTGGATCCCAAAAATCATCACAAGGTGTAAGCGGATGCTGGCCACAAGCTATGGGCTGTCAAAGAGGGAAGCACAGAGCTCCTGCTGAAGAAAAGGGTGACTGTGCAACCTCACCAGTGTCCTCATCGACATGCTTGTGTCTATGCTACTAAATAGAAAGGCCCAGGGATCATTCCCTGCCCCTGAGAAAAACGGCCTAGGGCAGCTTATGTCCTTACAGACAAACTTTCCGATTCTGCAGGAAAAAGTTCAGTTCTCTACATCGCGTTCCAGGAACCTTTCTACAAACGCACTCCCAAAAAAGCCAATTGGAACTCAGACACTTGAGATTTAGATATTTCCCAGGTTCCCAGTGACTGGTGGTATTTAAAGCAACTCGAAGGTCATGCAAGAGATTCGAAGAGTGTCACTGTTAAAATCTTGACGCCATGATAGCAAGCACCGTCTGAATCATGGCTGCTAGTAGTGCTAAGCTTGGAATCTAGTGGAAAACAAATAATTAAAAGACACCCCAACTACAGAGTAAGCTCACAATTGAAGTGATAAAAGGCCAACCATGTTTCCCTACTTTTTGTCCCTCTGTTTTCACTCATCCCCCCACCTTGCTCCAGGCCCTAATTACAATTATTCCCCCTTTAACCCAGGGTGCCTTTTCACACCATCTTTTGGGAATGTTAAATACTTGTCTACCAATCAAAAAGACAGAGAAACAAGGACTGTGAAGAGCCATTCACGTATCACCATTCACCTCTGAGATGACCAAGGGTGGGTCCATGTTTGCAGCAAAAAGCTGTTTTTATTTGTCCTGTTCCGGTCACCAACATAAAGGAACTTTTCTGATGACTGGTCAGACCAGTCTTGGTTTTTGTGCAAATATCTGGACAAACAAGACCATTTGTGTAAGTGACAGCAGCTTTCTTAAATACGACCTAATGTGCAAACATATCAGATTGCTTTTTATAGGGTAGGTTTTGGTGGCTGGGTTTTTTTTTTTCCAATTTCCCTGAACCCTGTGCAATACCCAATTCAGACTGAGAAACAGAGTGTTCTTACTCCTGGGACAGTTGTTAATGCATTTGAAGGCTTCGTTATCAGTTCATTTAAAATCCATTAATAATAAAACCTTCTGATCCATGGACACTGGGTTGATCTAGGCACATAGAGACATGCAAAGACACCCTTTTTTAGTTTGCTGAAATGGACTGAATGAACGAGTTTTATTGAAATAAAAGCATGCAATAGTGATTTTTTTTTCCTCTGACTGGAAGGAAAATTAAGCTGGAGAAAGAAGATCTTGACAAGCAGGTAAGGAACTCTGTTGCAATGAGTCCTACCACTTCAATAAGATTTTATGACACTTCAACAAAACGGGTTTTCACTCCACATGTGGGTATGTCAGTTCTATTTGGCCTCTATAAGCATTCGTGTTAAACAGCGTGTGCACACCAACATGCTGATTCCTGACTTTCCCAAAGATGTGCCCTCCAGATTTACTTTCTCAGAGAAAGCAAGCAGACACACCAGTTTCTTACAGGTTCCAGAAAACATTAGAAACATACAAGTCCTCCTGTTCTTCAACACCTCAGAATGGGTCTTGCACTTCTCCAAGCACCTTTTGGGATCTAAAAACTTTATTATCGAAATCCACATCTTCCTTCTCAATAGACGAGTCATTCTTACTCTTATCTCTGTAATTTTGCTTTTTCTGTAGCTTTGAGTTACAAAAGTTGACTTGAGATCAATCCCCTGTCCTACGAAAGGGTATCCCAATTCTACCTGTTTTCTATTTAATTTTTTTGCACATGACAGTCCTTTCTAGCTCTTCTTGCCTCTCAATTGCCATGTCAGAATCAGTTTTAGCCACTGGTTCTAGGTGAGTTGGGTGTCTGTGTAGGAAGAGGGTACAAGGACTTCTGGGCAGGGAGGGAGGAAGACCAGTGAAGGTCTCTGAAGTCAGGAGACGACACTCATCACTGACCATTGCTGACCAAATGTGAATACAGGGTAAGACCTGTGCTAAACAAGTCACAAAAAGCTGCCTTCACAGCTATTAGAGAGAGAGAAGAAGTCTTAAACAGCAATTAATCTCATTTTAAGGTAAATAAGCCATGTGCTAAAGTGGCTTATTTCACTCAGTGACTATAAAGTCAGCCCAAAGTAATTAGCTCTGATGTGGTCAGCATCAGTGTCAGCTCCTGAAATTAAGTGAAGTGAATCTCAACGAACATCTCGATCCCCAAGACACAAGTCATCCTACCCCTGCTTCCAGCTACTGGAAAAAACAAACATTTCGGGCCGTGTTCCAGCATTTACTGGTGACAGCAAAATGCGGCAAATTTTCTCTGGTGGCTTTGGACCAGATCCTCAACCACCTCAGGAGAAAAGGCTCGTTATACTTCAGAAAAGCTTCTCCTAGTGACAGGCCAAAGGCCACTGGTGCAGTTGAGTCTACATCTGTGACTAAAGCTCATTTAATGCTTTGTGTTTAAATCAATGAATTTCCGACGTGGTGTGTTGAAAGTGAGAAAGGGTTTTGCCAGCACTGAAGGAACACACAGAGACTTCAGGATCTTTCTCATTTTGTGCAATGCCGGTACGAGTGTTGCTTCTATTTGTGCCAGGCTTCACCTCATCCAGCTTTCTACACCTCGTCCAGCTTTCTACATCTCCTCCTTAGCTCAAAATAAGCCTTACCAATTATTTCTCTGACTACTGGATTAAGCTTTTATGGTTCTAACACAAGCTTTAAGGCATATACGTGAGAGAAGTGTAGTTTCATAAAGAAACATTTGCTGTCATTGTAGATAACTAGGTGGTGCCAGCTTATTGCTATTTCATTATTGATTAGCACCTAATCCACCAGTCTGTTTCCCTAGGCACCCAGTATGCCACATTCACCATCACAGTGTGTTACCCTATTTCTTACACCCTGGCAAAAATATTTTGTCCATGAAAGTCAGGCTGAGAGCAGAAAAGGGACAGTACTAGGAAGCACTGTGAAGATCCTAAATTATTGCTGTTCTGAACCACTACCTGGGCATGGATCTTTCTCCCCTGAACACAGATGGAACTGAGAAACTCTTCTCTTAACATAGTTGCCAATAAAGCTGCCTAAATTTAAGCCTAAAAATATGCCCAAAACTTTTTAATAACTATACAACAGGTATCACTATTTAACACTGTGTTCACCTCATTTTCCTTTTTTGCTCATAAATTTCACAATTTGAGCTAGACTTCGTTTTCAATCCTAGTTTTCCTCTTGAGATTGATGTTTTTAGGGAGAACGTGCTTCTAAAATGGTTGGGCAAGTTCCAATAACAAGGGCAGATTTTTCTTCCTTAATCTTGCAATCTGTTTCTTTCAGGGATTCCTAACCCTGCTGCAAAAGAGGGAATAGAGCCTGAAGAGTGATTGATGCCATAGGATGATGGGTTTATTTTTTCCATCTCCTTCTTATTATAGATTCAGATATCACCCACTGAAACGATCGCATTTCAAAACCACTTTTCAAATTGCAAAGTCAAACCTGCAGAAGTCACGCTATGCCATAATATGAAGGATACCAGTCTGTGTTGGGCCAATATGCAATAAATAAGAGCAGGGGCTGCACATTGGTGTATGTGAAAAGGAGGCAGATATTTGAGGAGTTACCCAATCTGCCCATGCACTGAACCAGGTAGGCGCACAGACAGGAAAAACTGGAGTTCAGAAGCACTAAGGTCAATATTTTTAAACTCAATGGCCTTAAATGAGTTACCCTAAAGGACATTACTTGGCCGACCTGAATAAACATTTAATCTCTCTTTTCCATCCTGTTTTGCTGGATTTAACCACGGGCTTAAAAACGGGAGTTTGACGATCCCAAGAAGGAGGATGAGGAATAAATACTCCCACACCTGACTGCTCATGCTTCCTCTGAGGCAAAAACCAAATAAACAAAACTACAAACAAGACCGATTCATTTACGTGCTTTTTCTGCCTTGAGGAGAGCGTAAGATAAAGGAGGCATTGCAGAAGACTGGTATGAGTCAATGCACTGCCTGCATGGCTGAGCAAAGCTGGGATTCCTTGGCCTGTGAACTGTTTGCTGCTAAAAGTAGGTAAATATAAGTATAAATATAAGCATAAATATAAATATAAGCGTAAATAAATATGTTGTAAATATATAAATATAACATAGATTCAAAGCTGTACCAGGGGGAGATCTAGGACTCAGTTCATCAGTCCTACATGTAACAATACATTAATTTTGCTGCCCATTTCTGAAAAGTTTGGGTAAAGAATAAAAAAGTCTTAATCCACAGAGAGCAGGGGGTGCCATATATTATACAAGGTTAAGCTTCTTCATCATTACTTATTCTGATGGCACTGCAGACACCATAAAGATAGCTCAGGGATGCTGTTCATGCCATCCAGCTGTCTAACAATATGCTTCATATCGTTATGCCCTGTGCAAAGGGGACCGAGAAAACACTTGGAATAAACAATAAGGCTACAGCTATTGCAATAAGTGAAATGGCTTTGGGATTCTTTACCTGGCACTGATGCCAACTGGCTTGGAATAGCACCCTGCTATTTTATTAAACTCTCTTAGTTTCCAAAACCAAGGCTCCATCTAAACTCTTCGTCAGGAATGAGCCACACTAGTTGTCCCCAGAGACATCACCAGAATTTATTTTCGAAGGTGCTATTTAGCCCAGGAACACCAAGGAGTGTGATAACAATTTCACAATATAGATGATCAATTCCTGTGCTTGGGAGCTTTCCCTGGCCCTTTGTAGACATAATCTCAAACATCACCAGGATTATGCAGGTGGTTAAATACTATCTGCAAACCTGGTGTTACTGCAGCATGGTCACAGGTCAATGTGACAATGTTTTCGTGGTCTTTGAAATGTAAATATGTCCAGATAAATGGGGACAAAAGAGCAGAAAAAATGTGCTTGGACCAAAAGAAAGAAGACTCCTTTTGCCATAGTGGCAGGATGTGCTTTGGAGAAGGAGCTGCAGAGCTTCAGTGAAAATTTTTAATTCGCTCTGTGCTGCTTCTCTACCAATGCAAAGATGGTCATCATGTTAAATACAGAGATGCAGCACAGAGCTTCCAAGCCAGAAATTGCAAAGTGCTCTTCGAGGGACCCCAGAACTGCAGCCCTTTCTTTTACACGTGGGGAAACTGAGGCTTGTGCAGAGAAATGGGGAAAAGCCATCCGATAGATAAGTGAAAGAACAAGATGTGAGCCCCCTGAGGTCATCTGAATCATACCCAAACCTGCTCATCGTGCTGTGTCTCCATCATGGCTCGCTTCTCCGAGTTGAAGAGTAATCCCTGCACTTACGAGCAGCTGTTTGCTGTATTGTTCATGGCAGCGTGGGGAAAGTTCATTCCTGGATTCTGTGGAAATAGAGAATGAGACGAGGACAACAAATTAATATGCTTTGATCTCTTTTTCAAGTGCCTCTAACAGGTGCCAGGCCCTCCTCCTTGTTTTGGGCTCTCAGCCAATACACTACACCTCTTCAGCAAGGAGAAAGCAGGCTCTTCTGCATATTAATGTCTCACAAACTCTAGATGAGCCAGGCTGTGGTGAGGAGATGCCTCTCACAATGTGCTTTTAATTTCCATTATGCAGAAAAAGCGACGCGTCGTGCAATCTGCCAGGAGATCACCTGGGTGGATCCCCCCGAGCACAAAGCCTCAAACACAGCCTTGGCGCTGCAGAAAAGTGTCCAAAGCTGCAGCGTTCGCCAAAGCCAAAGAAGGCATTTGCTGCTTCTACTTGGTCAAAAAAAACCTCTAGGTGCCACGTTTGAGACTGAAAAATAGCCCATGAGGGCAACAAAAGCACCCAGTGCTTATCTCTTTGTCACCTGCCATTGCAACCTCACAAATCTGGCATCTGAGCTATCACTGAAAAATTTCAGGTCGTTGTATTTAGTAAGGAAGTACTTTCAGGAAAATGAAGAAATTTTCCAAGATTGTATGCTAAATTGGTGGTAGATCTAGGGACCCTTGGTTTGCTTCCACCACTCGGGATTTAGGTCCTGATCCAATTCCTGCTGAGAAGTCTGCTCTTCAGAAAAGTCATAGGCAAATTGGCCATGCTCATGCTAAACAAGACCAAAACTGGGTTCAACCAAAGAGCAGATTATCTTCCATACCAGACATTTTTATTTTAGCATAGAGCCACACTGCTTCCCTCAATCCAAGGCACACACCAAAGGATTATGGAGTATCTGGGGCTGTTTAGCCTGGAGAAAAGGAGGCTGAGGGGAGAATTTATTGCTGTCTACAGCTACCTGAAAGGAGGTTGGAGCATGGTGGGGTTTGGTCTCTTCTCCCAAGTAGCAAGTGATAGGACAAGAGGAAATGGTCTCAAGTTGTGCCAGGGGAGGTTTAGATTGGATATTAGGAAAAAATTCTTCATGGGAAGGGTTGTAAGGCATTAGAACAGGCTGCCCAGGGCAGTGGTGGAGTCACCATCCCTGGAGGGGTTTAAAAGGCATTTAGATGGGGTTCTTAGGGACATGGTTTAGTGCAAAAGTTAGGTTAGGTTATGGTTGGACTCGAAGATCCTGAGAGTCCCTTCCAACCAAAATGATTCTGTGATTCTATCACCAGCATCCCAAAATCCTACCTGGTCATCCTGCAGGAGATCTCCCAGCTTTGACATACCTGTCTTGCTTTGGGTAAGGACTACCATAAACACAGATTTATTCACTCATTTCTTACTTGCTACTGCTGAATACATCAAAAAGGCCACTGCTGTATTTTTCTGCTCTGCTGATAAAATTTTGAAGCGGCTGCTGCTTCCCCAGCCATTCACAGGCAGACCTTAAGCTGAGGTAATTATGCTTTTGTTGCTGAGTTTGGAAATCCTCTTTGCTTCCATTTGAGCAGCGGAAATGGTTATTGCTCTTTCAGCTGGTCGCATCCGTCACAAGGCACGGCGGTCTCGTGAAGGGAAGGAGTGTAAATGAGATTATCCACAGGGCAGCTTTTACAGACAATGAGAAATCAAACGTGCTCTTTCCCAGGGGAGAGCAGGTGTTTTTGTGGGCACAGACCTGATTCTGTGCAGAGACAAAACCTCGCAAAGTACTTCAGTGCTTCAGTGTGATACCTAAAATCAGCAATTAGTAACAAAATACGTCTACATGAATAAGGGTCATAGATTTTAGGCATTTACTAAGTTAATAAGGTTCACAGATGTTAGGTGTTAAGTCACAAGAATGGTATTTGTTAAGATAAGCAGGAGAAGGTTAGGAGACAATGCCCTTGCTCTCAGAAGATAAGGTGGCGACACTAGTGCAAGCAGGTTACAAGCTGAATAACAAAGGAATGTAATGCATACACAAAGGATTTCTTGGAAATATAATGAATATATATGATCTGTGTGGATATAATGTATGTCTGAGAATTGTTCTGGACCCCCAACAGGTTAAAGCGATTCCCGTGGGAGCCGACACATCAATAAAGGGTGCTTGCTCCTAAAATCATAAATCGATTTGGTTTTAGAACTTTCTTCAATCAGCCGATTTGCCTTATCAAGTAAAATGCTTTGATATCAGTAACCACGTGAAAACTCTCTCTTCATCTGCTCTGTTAATGTATTTATGCAACACCACCAAACCTCTACAAGTGCTGAGAGCGATGCCAGCCTGCTCAGACCCTCATCTCTGGACCAGGCACTGGCTCCTCAGCCTAGGAGCTCATTCACTGGTGGGACTCCATCCTCCAAGTGGTGCAGCCATGTCCCAGACCTCTTCTAGCAGACTCGGTGCAAAGCAACGCCTGCTTTGCTGCTGGAATTACGTACCTTGCTGTTGCATTTAGCTGTTTGGCTCACGATCCATGACAACCCCAGAGACGAGCAAAGAGCAGCTGAGAAGTCCAGCTCAAGA
The DNA here is from genome assembly GCA_013399365.1 of Pampusana beccarii. Classification (NCBI taxonomy): domain Eukaryota; kingdom Metazoa; phylum Chordata; class Aves; order Columbiformes; family Columbidae; genus Pampusana; species Pampusana beccarii. Next base: position 569,913 of record VWYH01001194.1, on the reverse strand, counting down.
GGTTGAGTTCCTTAAAACCAGGATTCATCTCATCTAACTGCACTGCTCTAAAAGGCAGACATTAAGTCTACTGACTTCATAAGCCACCTCTGGACCAGAGGAAAGAGATGCCCACCTGACAATTCACTGTAAACCCTAGCAGATCTCAGCTGGGGTGGCTGAACAGTTCTTCAGAAGCATCTTCCTCCCTCTGTTGACTCTAACAAGAACATGGAGCGCTAGCAAGTAAGTTTGGGCTGGACAACAGGGTCATCTAACAGATATAGATGAATCCCACTCCAAACCATCAGCCTATTCCCCTTTCTCCATCCAGTCCTGCGATGCATTATATGATTTGCATCCCAGACTGAGGATTCAGCCCTGTGGGACTCAGTCAAGGAGACCAAAGGTGCTTTTATGAGCTATTTCTCAGGCTCCTGTATCTCAGCTGTGCAGCAAAGTTTCAGGAAGTACTGATTTCCTGAGAAGGATCTTTAATTGAGCGTTATTTAAATGTTTCTTGGGTTTACTTTTCTGCTTGCTACTTACGTAAAACTGTGGTTACGGAAGTAAAATAAATTAGCCATAGACACCTGATCAGTGAGAGAAATGGCTGTCACAGCTATACCAAGTAAAACAAAGCTGCAGACAGGTCGAGAAAAGTTCAGAGAGAGCAATCCTGACAGTCCGCACTGCTGAGGCCTTGCAAGTTCAGTGCAAAGCTGATGGCCCTTTGGTAGCAATGGTAATACTGTATTGCAGGGCTACGTGGCTACATACCAGGAATGTTTTTCCAGTAATTTCTCTGTTTTAAGCTTTCCAGATTGCTTATCTTTGATGTTTTTTAATGAAAACAGACAGTTCACGGAGGTCAGTTGCAGGCCTGGTGCTAATTGGAACTCTGGCTGAACTTGGCAATGATGGTACTGGCACCTCAAAAGAAAATCTTAGCCAAGTGGAACCTTAAAAGCTCTTAGTAGACTCTTCATGTTGTTTGGTTTTTTTTTTGATGCAAGCATCGTCACAACAGGGAACCCTGTAACAAAATATTAACCACAGATCTGTCTAGATAGATCACACCAGACAGGTAGGTCTACCAGGTGTAACTCTCCTAATGAGATGTAGAGCTCTCCATCCAAGTCCACACATGTTGTGTTAACAGTGAAAACTCTGTATGGCCCGCTATGCAATTCAAGGTATTTTGGTCAATCTACATGGGCCTGCAATGTCCTCTGTGGGTTTTCTGGCTTGAATACATCTGTAATTCCAACATCTCTTCATGAATCCTGTCTTGTAGTGTTCTACCTGAAACTTTCTTCATCCTCTTGAATGGGCAAGAGAGAAAACTATCTCTACTGCTGTCTTCAGATAATGAGAACTCTCATCTAGCTCAATTAGTGCAAGTAATGCTTTAGAAAAGAATGCAGATATCAAATTTAGCACTGGTATTTCCTTCTCTGTTTATGGTTTCATTCATTGAATTACTGGCACTTATATTTTCCCTGGGTGATTAGTGAGCTCTAAGTAAGAGATACCATGTAAATGTCTTAAAATCAAAACAAAACAAAACAAAAGCTTAAAACCTCCCTTGATATTTTTTGCACTAATATTTATAATAATGAATCAACTTCCACCCGACTGTCGAGCATCCAGCTGTAAGCCTGGTATCTAAGCCACATGAGGGCATTCAGATTGATGCCCGCAGGTTTTAGACTGGGATCAAGCTTCTAGGCTCACACAGCTTAAGTGAAGGCTTTACCCAAAGGGACGCAGCCCGGCCTCTTTCCTGAGTGCATTTTCACATGAACCCCAAGCTAGCAGATGGTGTCCCAGCATGCCAAATTAATCAGGCTGTGCAAGAATGGGAGATAATTGAAAACCATCAAATCCAGAAGGGTCATGTTGACTTGTGAGGTTGCACATGTTGCTATCAGCAGAAGAACAAGTGCCTTTACAAAGACTTTCTTAATGGAATTTGGAGCAAGTTTCTACAGCAAAATACTGTGTCCTGGAGGTAACAAAGTTAATTTTAAATGAGGCAGCTAAAACACCTCTGTATGGAATGGCTTTGGGTTTTATCAGCATCTGACTATATCCATCAAGGGGTTAAGCACCAGATGAGCATTAATTTTGATGACTTCAGTTTAAAGACAATTTGACCAAACTGATCTGTTGGGAACGCACCTCAGATCATTTTCCAAGGTGCTCATTAACGTTTCCCTCCTTTGTCAAACAGAGAAGTTGGAGTCATAAAGAAGGAGCACAACTAGTTAAAGGTTGCCCAGTGGTTGAAGGTAGGAATAAAAATTGCACCTTCTGCACCCTAGTCCCACCATAGCAGCCAATAGGCAGTAGCCTTTCCACTTATTAGGCAGAAATGGTTTAGGAGAAATGCCTGATAAGCCTCTCCATTGGCCTCATTAGGATTTGGATCAAATATAGAGGCTAATCTTTCTATGTTCCCCCATGGAGCTATGCTCTTAAATGATTCATGTAAATGAGGTGCACACATTAAATTTGCAATGCTGTAGGCATCGATATGCAAGTGTTAGAAACAGTTCTTTATTCCAGCAACCTGGGCAAAACCCTGATTCTCCTATTAAAAAATAAAAAGTAAAAAAAGAAGAATGCTAAAGAAGCCAGGATAGAGATGATTCTTTTAAGTACACATCTAAAGAAAGGCAGAATGATTTTGAATGTACCTGTGCACTCTATTATTCACTGGAAAAGGACTCATCTTTTGTGCTTTTGTAGATACACTCGACCCCATGATTAAGTATTGTCATGACTATTTTGTGATGAAATCATCAATCTGAGCTGCTCTGGAATTAAGCTGATTTTTGCAAGTGACGACTTTGTCAGAGAAAAAGGTGTAGAGCAATCTCTTACTTCTTTTATTCAGGGAATACTGAAAATCCACTGAGTTAATCCACTGATGGTTTGACAGCCCAGCCTTCCAAGCCTTGGAAAGCCTTAAAGTATCTTAATTCATACCTGACGCTCACCTGTAGGCAGCATTCTTATGGACATAGAATCATAGAATCACTTTGGTTGGAAGAGACCCTCAAGATCATCGAGTCCAACCATAACCTAAACCTAGCACTAAACCATGTCCCTATGGTCGATGCTTTCGAGAAACAGACTTAGCTCAAGTATCCACACAGAAGTGTCTAGTGACATTTGAGATGCTTTGTGATATCTCACCAGGCTCCAAATATTGCTCCAGAAGGACACAACTCTCTCATTGCATCTGCACCACTTCTATCCTCTCACAGATGCTTTGGATGCCTCCACATACCTGTTCTGAAGGTCTCAAAGAAGACAAGAAAACAAAACTATTGTTCTCATAATTTACAGAAGGAATGACCAATGATGTGATTTGGCAATCACATTAACTGTTGACCCTGAAAGAGGTAAATACTAACACCAGATCTCTCCCGATTGTGTTGTGTGCTGTTAATAGAAGCAAATCCTTCTTTCCTCACAAGCTACAAAGATAAACCCTCCAGAGCAGCTTGGTGCACTGGAGAAGCCTGACCTAAGTAAAAAACAAGTCGAACTCTCCAGCAACACCTTTACCAGCAACAAAACACCAGCACATGCTCACCCATATATTGTTAAACACTTAGAAAGGTTTTTTGGTCACAGTTTTGACCCAGGGCAACTTGCCAGCCAGCACTTTGCCCGTCCATTGTCCAGGCATAGTTAGGAGTCACCGTGGGCCAGGGACAACTTTCTGTTTCACTAAGGGATGCACTTTGTGCCCATCTGGAAAATGAACATACTCAGCTGCCTGAACAAGGGTTATGCCCATGTTGGCATCATGGCTAAAAACCCATTCCAGACCCAATTATAAATACAGCCAGTGGCGTCACCAAAATTACATTTTAAGGGGTAGAGTCTGTTTCGTCTGGAGACTCTGGGGAACACAAAACCTCAAAAAAGGTTTGCATATATCTCTGGCAAGCCAGGCAGGCCAGCCTGGACAGGCAAAAACCCCACAGATCTGGGCTTTTTACCTCCTAATTTCAACAGTAGGAAAAAACAAGCTTACAGTTGCATCTTCAAATAGAATTTTATAGCACCTAAGGAAAAAGATGCCACTTTCCCATACAAATGCAGAAGCACAAGTCAAAGAGAGGAAAAAACCTTATATTTCATAAGAATATATAATAATACGAAGTTCTACTTATATAGTAGCTCTTAATCAGCCGCAGCCCACAGCCTCTCATAATACTTACTAATAGAGCTTCAAGAGCTTTGTTTTCTCAGCTTGCACATGATTTGGACAGAAAAAAAACAAATTCTATTATTAAAAAAAAAATAAAGGTAATAGATGGTTCAAAAGCATTGTTTGGAGGTAAATACCACTTTCAGTCTCCATTTCAAATGCTTTATTTAAGGGATTCTTTAGTAAAGGGCTTTTTGCTTAAATGGCACTGTTAAAATTCAAAACTCCATTCAAACCAAAAAGGTGAAAGATTTAATTCTGAAAAGCAGGAAAAAGGGCAATTTAAGTGCTCTTTGAAATTGCTGTTTGTTTGATTTCTACATAAATAGAGTGTCTATACCAGCCATTAGCATTTTGATGCCTCTAAAACTGAATGTCTCCCCTGGAAAAAAGAAGAGTTTTAGCCATAAAATGTTGCACAGTTTTTCTCTGTGTTGTTCTGAGGAGTATTTTAAGGGAAGACACTGTTTGCTAACCACACAACATCCAGAGCTACAGGGAAACAGCTTTTCTGAGCAAACATGGTGATTCAGAACTGGAAATGACGCACCAATGTGCTTCAAAGCAACATACAGTGGTATCACTAAAATCTTGACATTTCCACAATAAGGTGTTTACAATATTGTCTCAATTTATTAGAGAGAATTTCAAAAACGCAGTAAATGTTACAGCAGCCAGAAGTCCATGTCAAGGCTCTAGTGGTCCTTAGTGTAATTACCGGAGTGAGAGCTCAGCCAAATGGCCATTATCCTTCTGAGAAGCAGCTTCTTCGTTTTAATGGCCATTAGACATCAAAGCTCTGGACTGGTGTCTGGTTTGAGAGGCAGCACTTCTCCCAGCCTGTGCTTCTTTGCACTGTGTTTGCTCTTTTTTGATCACCCCAAGGAGGCCACCTATTAATTAGCACATTCCTTGCAAATACAGACCTACCAGCTCCTCCATCGTGGGTCACACGTGGACCCAAGCTGGACAGAAATCCTGAATAAACGACCTTTGGGGACATGTGTGTTGTGTCTATACTATATGCATGGTAAGTCCCATGTATCTTGGACTTGTTGAATTCGTTGTCCATGCAGCCTATGGTCCATCTGACATGAGGAGTGAGTCTGGTCCTCCAGGACACGCTGTGTTTGTTGGCATTACAGAAAATACATGTGCCAGCCACCATAACAGGGTTCAACTTTAGGTTTGCACCAAATAAATAAGCTGGGAAGAGATTCTTCTATAAAGCCCTTTTTATTAATAGTGATACAGCTCGGGCTGGCTGCCTCTGAAGAAGGAACTCAAACAAAGAAATCCCTGGGCAAGTATATCCTCAAAATCTAAATTCCCCACACCTCATGCAACAGATTGGGCCAGGAGTAACATTAGGGTCTGGGGTCTTCATTTTCTTCATGGGGTCCTTTCATTGTCTTTAGGCAGGTTGTTTCTTTTACTTGTCTCTAAAGTTGCAGCTTCTATTAATGAATGTAGCTTCCTTATCTTCTGGATTGAACCACGTCTGGGGCCTTCTGTTTCTTGACTAGGTAAAAGTTGAACATATCTAGGCGAAATTTCACAGCTTGTGACCTAAGGCTTCAGCAAATTTAGCCACTAATGCTAAGCAAGATACGATGTACAAGTTCTATGTAAGTAGTATACCAAACCACACAACACTGGGAATGTGTAAATCGATTTTACAGTGCAGATCCAAGGGTGTTGACACATAATCTATTACCCCTCCTGTTTTTAGGGCTGCCCACACAGCAGATCCCCTGGTCCTAGGGATTCATCATGATTAGGACACCCTTGGCGAGCAGGAGTTTGAGTGCGAAGTGTGTTAAGGATGCTCCATATCCCCCAGGCTGCAAAACCAGCTGTGCACGGCACTGACACTGAAATTGCAGGAAATCCCAGATGTTGGCTTTTCCCAGAACTGGCTTCTCAAGCCTGGGGTTAAAAGTCGTTCCCTCAGTGCTGTAAATCAGCTAAACAGTGAAGATTTCTGCCACTGTCACTTTTCTGGTCCAGAAAAGGTTAAATAGCTCTCTTCACTGACAGTAAGAGAAGCTTAGTCTATTATGCTACAGATTGTTTCTTTAATTATAGGCTGTCACTCCAAACTTCACAGATTTTCCAGATATATTTCTTTCCTTTTATATGCACACACATGTGTGTGGATAGATATATAGATAGATGCATATATATTATTTTAAGTTCAGCATCAAATTGGGCAGAAATGACCCTAACCATACTTGAAATTAAAACTACTGCAAGCTCCCAAAATACTTTCTTCAACATATCCCTCTCTTCCCACCTCCTTCTCATCACCCTCCTAAGTAAGCTACAAAGGAAATACTAATTAGCTTCCAGCATCAGGCAAGTCTTTATTATATGCTGTTCTCAGCTGACAGATACCGTGCAGTAATTGGGTCAAACACGCAGATGCTCAGAATAACCAAAGCATTGTGGTTTTGCCTGCAGCTCTGTTGGAGGAAGAACGGAGAATTTCACAGTAAAGGAGGGCACAACGAAGTTACTTGCAGCTCAGTTGCTTTAAGGATGCTTGACTAGGGCTCTTTACTAGCATTAAATATTTATGAGCGTTTTTACAAAAGCTTCTGATATCTGACTGGTAGAAAAATAGTTTTTCCCTTATAGAAAAACCATCAGGCTGAAAGGATCACAAATACCTTATTAACTTCACACAGGCAGCATGCCTTTGCATCTACTCTTCACACCCTTCATCTTCTTCAAATCTGAAATTGGAGCATCTCTTTCAGTGAACATCTGGTGGCATCACTAAGATCTCCACATTTCTGTGGTAAGGTATTCATGGTGTTGCTTCCACTTAGCACAGAGACCATCAAAATAACCACAGTAAGCATAACTAGTGCTGACAGTTCACGTCGACAACGTGCTGGGCTGCAATGTGAGCACTCACACTCGGAAGGATGTGGATCCCCTCACCTCCTAGGAGCTGTTTTTCCTCCCTGTAACTGCTTAATTACACCATGGAGAGCTAGGAAGTGTACGGCAGTATGAAAGGCCAGATCCTGGCATTATACAGCTCTTCACCCACCAGTGTCACAGTGGTACATGTCACCTTGGGTCTGCACTGGTGTAAATGGATGCATTTCCTCTACAAGCAAATATTCTTGCTAGTGAAAATCGGTGCCTGCAGCAGGTGTTGTCCTGCCAAAGCCTGTAGAGTTGTGCTAGTTTACGTCTGCAGGGGTTTGGACATGGATTTTCAGAGCTGGAGCATTTTCAGATTGGGATGATGGACATTCCTGTTGGCCATGCTTGAAAACACGTCTAGTCACACAACACTGATCATTTTTCCTTCTTTCCAGATACAAAGGATCCACAAGAATCGAGATAAAAGTCCTACAGAGTGGTACTTTGTCTGCTGCACTACTACTACAGGGTGGATTGGATGGGATCAGCAAAAAGAAGGAGGTGGTCTGTACAATGATGAATGAATAAAGGGTTTCCACAAGATGGTTTTTCTTAAGACAATTCCATCTGTGGAGAAAAAAACAAGCAGTGTGAAAAAGCCTCCGGAGAACCAGACGTCTTTTGAAAGGAGATGTGGAGAAGCAGGTGGCATCTGCTCCTGGTAATAGATCTGCAGAACCTTAAAATCTTTCAGTCAGGAAGTCTGGCCATTTATCCCGTCCCAGGCAGAAGCCAAAACACCTCATGCAAAAAGACATTAATGGGGTTCTCCTTTTCATTCTTCCAAGATAAAACTTTTGTCCAGACAAGAACATGACCTACATAATAATCAGCCTCACTTTCCTCTTCAGTTTTGTGGACTTGTCTTGTCCAAACTGCTCAGCAGGATTGTTGCAGTCTTTACTGTTTCCACTCTAAGAGGGATGCAGCTTCATGCCTGGCATATAATTTACTGGAGACAGAGGAGCCCTTGGTGCCAAAGCAAGGATCTCAATGCTATGAAGGTTTGACACACCAGGCACACAAATACCAACTTCAAAGAGCAACTCGTCATGATCCGCACAGCAGTAGGGGCTAATGCAGCTTTTGAAGATGCCCACCAAAGGCATTCCAGCCATAACCCAAAATAAAACAGATAAACACTCTCCTGAGATGACTACTCCGCTGATCAAAGTCAGAGTGAGTGCTATTTGGGAAAATCCCAGAGCTGGGTTCGTTTCACACAGTCCCGCTTTTAACAAAGCAGAGGATCCACTGGGATTTTACCCTCAGCTCAGCACAAAAGCAGCTCCCACCCAGGGAAACAACCTTCCCTGAATTGGGGAGTGGAAAGGAGAGCTGGGTCAGAATTTCAAAGTCCTTCTATGAGGGGGCATCCTAGAGGTACACAGAGCCTATAGAACCATCGAAATAGCTTGGAGTTGTTTGGGTTGGTTATTTTCCTAATCTCAGAGCAGCAGGCAGCTCAGACAGACCCACTTTTTCAGCAGTGAACAGCACCAAAACCCTCCAGACTCCTCACACTGCTTCTGACCTCAGGTGCGAAGATCCCCACAGCACAACTCTAACGGGCTGTATCTTTCAAATGGCCTGTTCGGGATGAAGCACAGGGACAGATACCAGTGTCCATAGGGCCTGATGGGAGCTGTACCGTGCCACAGCTTCAGCCCTGCCTTCTCCAGACCCTCCATCCCCTCCAACACCGAAGGCAGTAGATGCAGCTCAGCTGCCTTTGGCTGATGGACCAAGGGCCAGGCAAGGGGCTGCCGCTGTTCAGCATGAGGCACCGTCCTCGTGGTGGGTCAGTGTGGAGTTATCTCATGTTCAACATGTGAGACTTGACAGGCCTACAAGGATCAGCACAAAGCAGGGATGAGCATCCGAGAGCCTGGAGCAGAAGGGACCAGAATGCTTTGTTCAACAGGAGAAAACAGGGGCAGCCTAGGAGTGGGTATACCAGCCCTAACAAGAGATATCAATCATTGAATCATGGAATAGTTTGGGTTGAAGGGACCTTCAAAGCCCACCCAGTGCCACCCCCACCATGACAGGGACATCTTCACCAGCCTCAGGTTGCTCAGAGCCCCGTCCAGCCTGGCCTGGGATGTCTCCAGGGATGGTTCATCCACCACCTCTCTGCCCAACCTGGGCCAGGCTCTCACCACCCTTATTTAAAAAAAAACCCGAAAAACACATTCCCAGCCCTCAAGACAACTTTCTTTTGCTGGAGCAGTGCCCTGGAGCTCATGGCCAGGCTCCAGGTGGTGACCACCGTCAGAGTGGTTCCAAAGAATGTTTATTCATATGGTGATAGGCGCTTTATAGATACAAATATAACTATATATATACGCTTTTTATATATATAAAAATATATATATGTGCATATTTTTTTCCTTGTATATATTTCCTTTCCAAATTTATTTATTTATTTGTTTGTTTGTTTATTTATTTATTTATTTGATCATTGCAACAGCAGTGATCAAAGCTGATGTTATCAGGTCAGGCAGAGTCTCAGTAAGAAGTTTTCATGTCTGGCTCTAACCATCTCACCTGAGTTCCTTGCAGCTACCGCCACCTCTCCACTCAACCAACAATTCTGCTAAAGGCTGACAGAACCTGCCATGAATTTGGCATTTTCCCCAGTGAGTTAACTTGAGCAGAAGCCTCTTATCCGTGCCACATAACCTGCAAAAACTACAAGGACCATCTACTACAGCTCAATTGATGCGAACCAATTCCACCCTTAATCCTGTCCACCACTTCTAGGTAAAAAACCAGGATTGAGATGAGGCACAGCAGAATATTGCCTCTCCCTTGATCAGATTTTCCTGACGCTGCCAAAAACTAGGGCAGCTACAGGCACATCATCTGTGTGCGTAACTTCTGCTGTAAGTCTGCAAAGAAATATCAAAAAGGCAGTACTTGGTGCTGCTAATTTCCCAGGAATAATAAAAATGAGATGGACCTATTTCTCCCTTATGGCTGTGGGTTTGCAGGCAGTGCTGGTACCCGAGGACACCAATTGCAGCACAGAAACACCCCGTGTGCCACCAGATCATGCTGCCCTTGCCCATACAAGTTGGGTGCCTGGAGCTACCCTATGCAGTCACGTGCAATTTGCTAATTTTTGACAACACGACTCTAGAGAAAAAAAGCATGAGCTGTTGCTTTCTGCATTTTAATAAGCACAATTCATACGCATATAATATGCATAATTCTGTGTATTGGACACGCAGCAGTCTCTAAGAAACCAAAGCACTTTGAATATAGAGCTGTGTTTTCTTACACACTTCACCATTTGTTACCCAACACAGCCAGGGCAGCAACCCCACTTCCATAAGGACCAAGTAAAAGGCAAGGAGGAGTTTATGATTGCTTTTACAAAATGTTCTTAAATCAAAAAATACCCTGGGGCACCTCCCAGTGCCATTTTCCCCTGATTCTGCCAATTGCTCACTTGATTAAAGGTCAGGGAGTATCCCATTAGATGTGAAAAATCAAAGGTCACATGCAGTACAGCAGCACACACACATACGTTGACGAGGAAAAGGGATCTGTGACCAAGTGAGTTCACTTATTTTCTTTTTTCTTTTAATTCCCTTTGTGTGTGTGTGTGTTTTTCTATTTCTTCAGGGTCATGATAACTACCAAAACAAGCGGGAAAAAAAAGCTTATTTTTTCCTTAAAAAGAAAATGTCTTCGTAGTATCTTCCTACTAAAACCCTTTGGAAATCTACAGTATTTTTTGCTCTCACAAGCCTTGCAATCCCTGACAAAGAAAAGGAATGGAAATGCTTCAAGTGCCATATAGCATGTGATTAATTGGAAAGGAGAACATCAATAAAACATGATCTGCTTCTCTTCAGCTGATAGAGACTCATAAATAATAAAGCTATAAGATGGGGAGTCTGAAGTGGAAAGACCTTTTCAGTGTCAGCAGGAGGGAACTCCCTGAAAACGATGTAGGAGAAGTTGATTTAGAAGCCCCTGGTTTTTGTTCATTGTTCTGCTTCTCTTCACAGCCTTCTCACCACAACCTGCCACCCATGCAAACCATTAACCACCCGGTCTTGAGCATCACCTGAGGTACCAGTGACCCCCTGGGTGACCTAAGTTACACAAAAAGGCTTTTCTGAGCTGCTATGCAAATCCAGTTGTAGATGCACCCATCACTTGTATACTACTTATCTTGCAAAGCTTGTAATGTCCTCCAAAGTCCGTGCTAGCTCACGTTGTGTGTTGCTAAACAAATGCCACATTGTGAGAATGGTGCCAACCCAAAGCAATTTGGTTTATGTCGGTCAAAAAGTATAGGTGTGGAAGAAACCTTCAGAAGTCCTCACCACATCTGGCAATCCATGGATAGAAGCAGCACATGGACCTTTGAGGTCCTTAGTCTCTGTCCTTAGTCATAACATCCCACTTCTTCCAGCACGGCCTCCTTCTACAAACCAACTGGATTTTGATGTTCCTCACTGCAACGAAGGGCAAAAATCTACCTGGAGAAATATGGTTTGGCTTCATGCTACCTGAGGAGGAGGACATCTCACAAGGCTGTGCTCTCCTCCATAACCAGCATGGAGTATATTAGGATTGGTAGTACATCTATTAGCACAGTACGGCTTCAGATAACAACATCCACAGTGACTTATCAGAGCATGAATAAACATAAGAGATAATAGACACCACTCGCCGACTCTAATCGTGCCAGGGGCAAAAGGTTCAGGAGTGAAAACTGAGGCAGGGGTTTTCCTTGATTGTAGATCAGAAATTGAAATCAAATAAATGATTAACAGCTTGACTTACACAAAATAAGATAACCTGGTGTTATAAAGAGTTCTATGGGTGGACTTTGCAGAGGTAAAAGTAGCTTAGTGTTAGTAACATCCAACTGTCTTCAGTAGATTAAAGTCATTTTATGTTTGTGATGATAAAAGAGCTTCTGCCCCTGCTTAATTTCCTACCTGCAAAGACCCCAGCTCTTTGGAAACAGTCTCTGAATTCGAGAAGTTCAGGAAGATTTCTCCTCTGCTAACTCTAAATGATCTTCAAAGAAATATTTGAATCTAAATCTTCATTTTTAATCTAAACCTTTATTTCTTTTGGCATCTATTTGCATTTATTTGGTGGTTTTTTCCTTCTCTCCTACTACACATAGAAAATTCACAAGTGGCATAATACTGCCATGTAGGAATTCTTTGTGCCTTATTTGAATTACACTTATTTACTCATTAGGATATGTTTAACATTTTAAGGAAACATTCTTTTCTATTTATTCGAGAGAGAGTTTTCTCTGGGGGGTTGCTTGAACTCTCTGTGTTGCCATATTGAGTCTGGGGGGTACAGCAAGACCCAGAAACCTTAAAAATCCATGACTGCATCTGCTGCTCCCCTGTTGTTTTCAGCAGCAATATTTGGACTCAGGCTGCAATTTCAGTACCTCTTCAAGCACATTGTAGCACAATATGCAATCAGCCACCTAAATGAGCTCAGAGCAATTGAGAAGACATCACCTTAGGCTATCTCATGGCGGACCCTGGAGAGATATAAGCACTGTGGTCAGCTGTGCTAAACACAGGCAGTTACGTTGCTCCAACACGCTGGAAGCAAGCGGAAATGAATAAAAATGTAAATGTTCCAATGCAATGTGCCAAGACATCATAAAGCGGCTGTGTAGATGTTGCACCAGGAGAAAGAGGTGAGCTCTCAGCTCTGCTGCCCCTGGTTTTCTCCTTCACCTCAGGTGGCTGCTGACCGTCCTCTGGCCCAGCATGGCCTACCTTTGCTGTCACAAAAAGTCCATCCTCCTCCAGCTGTGGGGTTGTCCTAACGTCTAACAATAAAATAGCTAAAACAGCACCATTTCCTTGAACAGCCAGCTTCCAGAGAGGTGGACAAGACACCAGGTTGCTTCTCTGATGTCACCTAACATTCCGTTTTCTTGACTACTTTTGTTCTTCAGCCGCTCCCAGAGTCACAGGTGAAATGGCACAGAGATTTTGGGTTTTAATGACTATGTATGCAAACATAGAGGGACTCCGGGATCGCTAACCTAGGCAAAAGGAGGTGGCTGATAAGGAAAAAATATCAGCAAAGCCAAAGACATGAGGCTGGATACATATTCTGCCTATGCAGGGAATCCTTTTTGAGACTGGACCTTAGCAACAAATGATAAAGAGAAAAAAACAATCCACTCATCCATCACGTTGACAGTATCTATACAGACAACACTTTTCATCGGAGGCAGCTTTATGCATTTATCATAGTAACTGTCCCCAGAATTTACAGTACACTTCTCAGCCTGGTATCTACACATCACCCTCAGCCCTCTCTGTAAAAAACAGAGATAAATGCACAGTTCAAAGGCAACTGAAGTGCTGGACGGTGAGGGAGGCAGAAAACATCTACTTGAAGAGCAAATCAGCTCTGGAATTAAAATACGTGCGAATGCATTGGTCCAAGAGGGTGAAAATCGTCCATCTCCATCATCCAAGGTGCTGGACCCATGAGCAGGAGGAAGGAATGATGTACTGAAGGACAACACCACTCTTTCTTCCATGATGTGATGATCTTCAGGGGCCTTCATGCTAATTTGACTCCTATTTGTCAGCAATAAAATGAATTAAGCCCATCCCAAATTACCTTGCATGGACACCTCTAAATGTTCATCTACAGTTGCTCATCCATGGGCACTTCTACATTTGGGCAACTGGAGAGTTTGAGTTTGTGTATCCTGCACTATGAGATCTCACAATATCCTCAGAGAGGCTGGATGGGATCCTCCTCATCCAGGATCCCATCTCCTTTCCCCCTCTGGCTGTTTGAAGGAGGGAGACCATCTACAGGCAAGACAGTCTTTATCAAGTTGAGTTGAGGCTATGGTAAGGGAGAAGGGAATGTCTGGGTTTTCTCTTCCACCCTGAGCAAGCTGAGGAGAAATATTCAGCCCCATCTGGTTGCCCAGGAGTAAGTTGGAAGGAAGAAGATGAGCACCACTGACTGTTAAGGTTAGGCACAACTTCAAGGCTTGGACTCGATGATCCTTGTGGGTCCCTTCCAACTCAGGACATTCTATGATTCTATGAAATTACTTGAGCCAGGACTGCTGTACAAGTTTTAGAGTTGGATCAAATCCAGTTTTAATACAGGTCTTATAGCAGAGTTCTCCAGCCACAAAGGAGAGTGGAGGGTGTCAGAGGACATTGTGGAGTTGCCATCCAGGGCCACCAGCACTGGGGTCCCAAAGCTTTGAGAGGCTTTTGAAACATCTCCCATGTAGTTGCAGGCCCTGCTGTCATGGTTTCATCTCCCAGGTATTGCCGTGATCAGCAAAGGGGGTGACTTCTCCTCTTCTTCCATCCTTTCAGGCTGAACACTGATGTCCTTGCTTCTCTGCATCTGCTGCAATATACATGTAAACCTTCCTGGTTCTTTGTGCTTTTCAGCTTCAATCTCAAAAACCTCTTGATTTCTCCCCAAGAACCAGCAGACAGCCTGTTTTTCAGTGTCTCTCCATCATCAGATGTCTTTAGAAATCAGCTAGATTGCTATCAGTCAGCTGCTTCTTTGGTGAGGAGCAGATAGCCAGACTCACACTCTTTTTCCCAGCAAGCGCATCACAAGGTTTTCCTCTACTTGTTCTCAGTCTCCACCGTGGCTGACAAGAGCTTGTTATTTTTCTCTTAGTGATGCTCAAACAGCTGCCGTGAACAGATGTCCTACTAGAAAGAAGCCTCATTTTCTCTGTGTAACTTCAGCTCCAATATCTTAATGTCTGAATAATGGATCCGAGCTGTGATGTCTACCATCCCTTCAGCTCCCTATTCACCCCGAATTCCCTGTCATCTCAGCCTGATGCAATCAAAGAAATAACCCAAGGTGCTTTCCTAGCTCCTGGGTAGCACTGCTGGAAAGTCTCTGATCGCTGTTAATAACGTTGGTTCAGCAAGGCCCAAATTCTAATGCAATTAGCAGGAGAGTAACTGAATCAGCTTTATTGTGTCTCCATAGGGGACATACAAAAGTGCCTCAAGTCCTATTGAGGCCATGCGTAGCTCTATTGGCTTAAACACTCTTTCAATACCCCCAGTTTAATCCCATTTTTCTTCCCAAATTGGAGTTTCAAGACAACATGGTGATCTATGGCTGGATATCTTTCTTACAAAGCCCCTTGATTTATTTTGAATAAGACAGATAAGCCCGTATCATATTCCCAGCAGAGAAAGGCATTTTCAGATTGATATGCATCACTGTTAGATGTGCCTCCAGTGGTATAATCACAATTTCCACCATGTAGCCAAATGCACTTTGAACAGCAGGCAGGAGAGGACTGGATGGAGGCGATTTCAACCCTTTTCTAATTACAGGTCTCAGGAGGGAAGTGGTTGTTGCTTATTCAGTGTTTTGGATGTTTGGTTTCCTCTCTCTAGTGTTGACTTTTTTTGCTTTTCCAATTTTATCTCACTAATGGGAAAATAAGGTGAAAGAGCAAGACAAGGCAGAAAGAATATGGACCTTGAAGCTCCACGCCAGAATAGGTAGGCAGCTTGCACTGTTGCATTAATTAGGTTTTGGTTGCTTGACTTCAATGTTTTGTGGATGTTGAATTTGTGTGTATGCAATTAATGATGAAGAAAAGTGAATGAGCAAGACAGACTCTCCCTCTTTCACAGGAACCACTTATCATCACTCACGGAAGACTCTATCTTGCTTTTATCAAGCTAAATGCGAAAGTTCAAAAAGCTACCCTTCTCCTGTGCTTTGATAATAACCCATTCTGAAGAAAGTGCCAGATTTAGGTAGGAACCCAGTCTCCTTCTGTAGTCAATAGGTAGAAATGGGCACGTCCAGAGGGCAATATTCCTCCCCCTAAAATAATAGCCTAAGATCAGCCTGAACAAAGCCTTTTGGAAGGGCTTACTTAGAGCTATTGGTTATAGAGGGATCCCAGCATAAGGGACTCAGGTGCAGTCATCTCACTTTCAGATGCTTAAAATTAAATTGTACAATTCTCACCTTGAATCACCTTCCTGTCCCTCCCCACTGTATCACGTGAAGGGTGATTCTTCTACTGCATGTGGCTGTGTTCCCACACCACAGGACTGGGATGGGTGGAGAGGTACCATCCTTCTTCATCTCTGAAGGGAACATCAGATTCTTTCCCACTTCCTGCACTTGGAGCTTAGGAAATGACTCACATAGAATCGTAGAATGGTTTGGGTTGGAAGGGACCTCCAAAGCTCATCCAGTGCCCCCCCTGCCATGACAGGGACATCTTCACCAGCTCAGGTTGCTCAGAGCCCCGTCCAGCCTGGCCTGGGATGTCTCCAGGGATGGTTCATCTACCACCTCTCTGGGAACCTGGGCCAGGCTCTCACCACCCTCAGTGTAGGCAATTTCTTCCTCATGTCCGGCCTGAATCTCCCCTCCTTTAGTTTAAAACCATCACCCATTGCCCTGTTGCAACAGGCCCCGCTAAAAAGTCTGTCCCCATCTTTCTTATCGGTCCCTTTTAAGTATTTAGCATCTCTGTGCTCAGCTATAGCAAGAGAAGCACAAACTGAAGGTTAATGGGAAGCAAATGACCTTCATGGCAAATCTGAGCCTGAATATCCCACCAGATCACTCTACTAAAGCAACTAGGACTTCAAAAGTAAAGGCCATGAGTGTTTGGGTTATCTCGCTCACAAAACATATGATGGAATTCAGCATTTCCTAGAGAGCTTGGTTGGGGTTTTTTTCTACCTTCCCTCAGGAACAGGTTTATAAGATCATCTCAATTGCATAAGAAGATGATCTTGGCTGAATCACACCCCATCAAGGTAGAGCTGTTTCCTACTGCGCCATCACAACGATGACAAGTCTGAATCCCTCTCCGTGCAGTGAGGTGATTTCAGCCTGAGCTGGACTCATTACAGAGTCAGAGCGACTCCTGCGCTCTGTATTCATTTATGCTCGGAGGCATTCACTAGAAGTTCATCTCTTTTCCCAGTACCAGGAGAAAAATCACTCCACTTGCCAGCGAGACAGAGACTTTTTGATCAGCCTGAGACAGGGTGTCTTACAGCAATTACCTCGCTGCCTGCAGCAAGGTGCAATCTGCACTGTTTTCCAGGCTTGATTTCCTTTGTTTTCTGCCCTCAGGTTCTTTCTTTCACAAAGCAGCACTGCAGACTGGGACAATTCACACTCTGTTGGAGCCCATTAGATAGGTTTTCAGCCCCTGTGAGTCTTTCCATATATTTTCTTTTTTTTTAATCTTCAGAAAGGAACGAGAGCCTAAGAGAATAACCTTTGCTGGACAACCTTTTGTTTGCATTTGTCCCCAAATGCGCTCTAGGCAGTTCTGTGTGTAGGCTGGTGGAATTTCAGACCAAGACAGGTGTTTGTTTCAGTCCCACACCTGGAAAACAGACCTGCCCACATCACACTGGGATTTGGAACGTTTGTGCTGGGGAATGAAAAGAGAAGAAAGGTGGAGAAGAGCATGTTGACACCAACCTATGATACATCCATGTTACTGTGTTGTTCTCCTAATGAGCAATTTCAAAACAAAAGGAAAAAGAGCGTTCTTAAAGAGTTCAGATGTTTTGATGACATATTTGAAAGAAACTATTTCCGCCCACACAAGCTTTTCACTTCGAAAATTTCCTTAATTGCTCTACTGTTATCTTAATGCTCAAACTTTGATTAGAGCACTTTGATTTAAGTGAAATGTTTTATTCTTAGAATTGCCAGTAGCTCAAAACATCACTTTTCCTAATCACTCTGCTCGCAGAAACAGAACAATTTGCCTGCTTAGCACAGAAGGTAGCAGATGGCCCAGGAGTCAGAGCTGAGGCACAAGGGTCACCATGACTTCCTGATAAAAGGATAAAAGGATAAAAGCAGAATGCAATTCTGTAAATGTTGCTCTTGTGAGACAGGCAATGGAGATGCACATGGGAGCCAGGCTTCAACTCCAGCTCCTCCCTTGGGCTTTCTGTGTGGCATCCATCTCAGTAGGTATAGATGCTTCTATTTGAGCTCCTCACTCAAGGGGACAATTTGCTCCATCCTAAAGAGGACGTATAAATAGACTAAATATCTTGCTCTCTAGAAGTACCATCTTCTTCCCTTAAATCCGTAATTAGAGCTCAGGGATATAACTCAGTTGCCCAAAAGAAGGCTCACAGTGCCAATTGTGACCCACGGGGCTCTCCCACTGTGTGTCTAGCTGCCTTTTCAGGAGACCTTTAACATCTTGTAGATCCTGCCAAACCCATATAGATGTCTCACATACCCCGCATCGTGTAGAAAGGCACTAAATACATATGTTTAGTCAACTGAATAGAGCTGATCACAAACTTCAAGAGACAGAGAGAGCAATAATTCCCTTAGGAGTTTGCTCTAGTAAGTAAATGACCCTCACCATTAATATTTTTCTACTTGTGTTCTTGTCTAGACTGAAGAGCCCATTAGCATCCAATATTTTCCTCTCAGTGATGTACTTTTAAAGACAGCAATCAATCCCCCTATTGACTGCAGCAGGGTAGGCAGAGTTTGTGAGGTCTTACTGTAAGATCTATTTTTCAGTTCTGAAATAATTTTCATGGGTTGCAGAAACAGGCAAAGTAGGGCAAAAATAATCTTTGAATGGAAAATGGTTCTTAAAGAGAATTAATTCCCAGTCAATGCACGTAATTCAAAGTACTGAGAATTGCAAGCGCACAATGAAGTCTTCTTAAAAACCAATTTCCACTTCTTCATAGCATCATTTCTAGCAGTGAATGTCGATCTTGCATTCAGGAATCACTCTTGTTCCATGCAATGAAAGGAGATTTTTTTCCTCTTTCACATCTGCTCTTAGCTATCAGGAGGCAAACAACCAAGGTGAGCTCTCTAAAGAAATTTCTGGTGCCTTCTACATCGAGCAAAATTCTTAACACATGAACTTCTGAGTTCCCTTGATGCCAAGGGCACTGGGCAAAGGGAGCTCTGCTAAACCAGCTAAGTAGTTGAAGGGAAAGTCATTTGTTAAGTCACCCGTACTGTTGGCTTTTATTACCATACTATCAACCACTTCAGCTTTCAACAGGAGGAACAGAGAGTTTTATTACAGGCGTCAACTAATGCAAGGAAGTAATTATGTTAATGAACAAGACAAACAGAGATTTGTGAGGCGAAGTCAGGGGAATGAGCTCGTGCAGTACATCAGAGCACATTTTAGCAGGGCGCAGGTGACAAATGTCCCCGTGACTGACAAATGAGGGAATTGAATCAGCAATCTCAGGAACAGAGGTGCAAGCAATTATTGCCGCTCAAAAAAAAAAAAAAAAAAAAAAAAAAAAAAAAAACAAACATA
>VWYH01001194.1:524977-550386 GCA_013399365.1 Pampusana beccarii | reverse complement strand
AAAAAAAAAAAAAAAAAAAAAAAAAAAAAAAAAAAAAAAAAAAAAAAAAAAAAAAAAAAAAAAAAAAAAAAAAAAAAAAAAGGAAAAAAAAGATAAGGATTGTAGAGTACCTGGCCAGAGATCTGTAGAACATGCAGTTCATGGGTCCAACCCCTAAGCTTTATCTGAAGGTCATAAACCTTCTAACGAACGTCTGAATCCAACTAACTGCCTAAAAAGTACCATTGGAGGATGAACTAGCCTCTGGGAAGCACCTCCTTCTCTTGACTGATGTAGAAAGAGCCTGGATAACTAATTTAAAATTAGCAGCTATCTTTTAAACACCTGATGTTAGAAGAAATGTATTTTTGCTGTGTTGTTTTAGTCAGAAAGACAGGATGGGCAGAGAAAAAGCCATCCCTGTTACACAGGCTGCTTGGACTGCCTGAGCTTAGGAGTGTGAGCATCTTACTGATTTTCTGTTTTTTTCTTGTGTTTGCTTTTGTTTAATGAATCAGTGAAGACTTAGATTCAGAATCTATGCTCAATAACATTTCCTCTCATGAGAAAGCTCTTCCCTCTCCTGTCTGCTTGCAGAAGGACCGATGAAACCACTCTTCCTCGAGGTAAACGCATTTCAGCAACCCTCTACTTCCCTCCTTTGTCAAGAACTTTGCAATAAACGGCTTCCAAAGGAGGCTGAAAATGGTGTTTTTTCCCAGCCTAACCCTCCACAGTAGGCACCACGTCAACTCCAGCTGCTCGAGCTGCTAATTGCACAGGAGGAGGACTCTGTGCGAACCTTTGCTCTCGACACCTGCCAACCTGTGCCACCCACACAGAGCCAACGAGCAGCCCACGATGGTGTTTCTGCCCCCAAAGCTCCCCAGCATCCACATCAGGCTGTCAATACCTTTCGTTTTATTTCATAGAGAACACTTTCAGGGTGTGCTGGACACGTGTGGCAAAACAGGTTGCCCAAGGGCACTTAAAAGCCAAGCAAGGAATTAGTCATGGACAAGTTTTAGAAACGCGTGAAAACTTTTTTTCTGGTCGACTAAAAGCTACACGCTTGGTCTGTTTTTAATGCAACTGGCAGTATATCAGTGTGAATATAAATACAAGTTAAGGAACAAGCTATCAGTCTCTGGTTAATCAGTGTGTTCTTGGCTTGGGCTAATGTGAGTTGTTTTAACCTCTTTCCTCACTTCACATTTGCTCCTTGGTCACCTGTGACAAGTCAGCATCACTCAGCTGATAAATGGCAACTGGTCCCCGGGTCCAGTGCAAAGGCTGCACTGCTCAGGTCACTGCAATTAAAGCTATTAAACACCCTTAGGGCCATGAGAATGCAGGAGTAAGCATGTCAAAAATGCTCATTCTTATAAGAATTGATGATAGCAGCATGACTGAGATGAATCATTTTAAATCCAGAAGTGCAAATCTGAATGCCACCCCACTCCTACCTCTTAGATTGCCGACTGAAGTGTAAGTGAGTATCTGACCCATTGGTGGGGAAAGATGGAAAAGTCATTCTAGACACATGGTGCCACCGGACAACGCTGGTTACAGAAGCTTGCATGTCTTCACCAAGCTGGCGCCTGGGATTGGGACAGGCTTTAAGCCAATAATTGTAGAGAAAACAGAAAAACAGAATAAGCTACATTGCTGTAATGTTCTGCCTTGGCCAACTTCTGCTCACCTGGGTGCTCCTAGGAGCTGGACAGCACTAAGCTTAGGCGAGACATCTTAAAAATCACTGGTCCCTGGAAGCCAGGCAAGGAGTTGATGCTAAACACCATGTTGTAGGCACGTAATGGCCTGGAAAGAGTGCTGCTACAAATAGATTGGGAGAGAGAAAAGGGGATAGGCTTTCTTCCTGCCAGAACATCGGCCTTTGCTTCAGGTGCTACAAAGCTGTCATGTTTAAGAAAACATTACTTAACAACCCAAGTGGTTTTACAGGCGTAAAATGCAACATGAGGACTTGGTTTAAAAGGAAAAAAAGGATGCAGAGTTTGCTCGTGATGAATGCCAAACCTATATTCAGGAATGAAATCAGGGATATACCGGTGTTCCCTCTCCAGAGAATAACAGCAGGGGTGAATAACTGAGGAGAGCTTTGGATACATCTTGGTTTTTCAGGTTAAATAAGCCAACGCAGACTGCCATGGCCATCTAAGAGAGAATATTCATGCATCCNCCTCTGAACAACCTGAGCTGGTGAAGATGTCCCTGCTCATGGCAGGGGTGGGACTGGATGACCTTGGAAGGTCCCTTCCAACCCAAACTATACTATGATTCTATGATTAAAGGAATATAAAATTATGTGCTTCTTGGGGCTATTCATTAGGACAAGAAGTCAACTGTGGCCACTGCAATTTCAGCCTCAAAGAGGCTGCAGGGATGCTGCTACGCTGGCATGCGTCCTCTTGTCAGGTTTGTGCCTCAAAGCCACGAAGTCCTTGCTGAAAGCCAACGCAGACTGCATGGTCATCTAGAGAGAATACTCATGCATCGACACTTCTCTGCAGACCCTGACATAGATCCAAGGCTCACTGATCCAGGCACGAACTGCACAAAGTAACAGACAATTCCTGCTGAGAAGAATCTCCTAATCCAAATATGAGACAGAAAAAATGAGAGGAGCACGCTCTTCTTTTACAGACAGGAAAGCGAAACACAGATGGAGCATAGGAATCCCCCAAGGTCGCCTGGGGACTCAACAGCAGAACATGGGCCTAAATCCAGATCTCCCGGAATGTGCTGAACTACCAAAATCTTGAACACATTCTTCTTTCTAGACGTGGCGTAGACATGAGACATGGGCAGACATCCATGGTTTGAAAATGCAGCTGCACATCAGCTGAGTTTCTCTTAGCATGATGGGACTTGCCTGAAAGAACCAGGGTAGCAGGAGCTCACGTTGGATCTCTGCAGTCCAGATGTGGCTTGTAGACCAGATTTTACTTGTTGGGAAAGAGGCTGCATTCAGAGGGGAGATGAAGGCTGCAAACAATCAGCTTTTAACCCCAGAAACAAAAACATTTTTATGGAAGAGAAAATTAAACACATCCTAGGGAAACTGTGATATTTTAAGGCAAGATTTTTGCTGTCACACATAAACATAAAATAGATGTTAAAGACCAGAAATGCTATCACTTCATGGATGCAGAGAAAGAATCCAAGTACTGCTATTTCTGCTTGACTTGCGCTTAACAACGCAATTTTCCTCCCAACGCTTGTTAATGCCAGCATAAACAGAGGCCAACCACTGACACATACCATCAATGCTAATAAAAAGCACTGTTGCTTGGCACACAAAGATCCTCCTGAGAGCTCCTAATAACTGAGAAGCTGCTGCTATTATCACTGCAGCCTCTATGAATGCTAGCCAAAGCACCTCTAAACGGAGGGAGTGAACTGCAAGGGAGCCATATCATCTCGGTTGACTTTACGGCAGCAATAACATTTAGACAACTAATCCACCATTATTTTAAATGAGAAACCCTCAAAGCCTGAGCTCAGCCTCCTTTATCACATTGCCCTTTATTTTATGGCAATTCATAGGTGGTGCTGTCACTGGGGTATGTGATAGTCCATAGACTGTTGTGTGTTGATCCTACAATGACCCAGCAAGTGAGGGAAATGTCCACTTGCCAGACAACACTATGTCTATAGTTGTTTGCTCTGTCCTGTTCTTTGGCTTTGGGGCCGATACATTTACATCTAAATGGAAAAAGTTAATACTTCTACCTACCCCTCACATAATCACCCTCAGGGCCCTTCACTCACAACCTCAAACTTCTCAGACCACCCCCATCTTCTCATTGCCTCCTTGTTCATAAATCACAGAATGGTTTGGGTTGGAAGGGACCTTCAAAGCTCATCCAGTGCCACCCCTGCCATGAGCAGGGACATCTTCACCAGCTCAGGTTGCTCAGAGCCCTGTACAGCCTGGCCTGGGATGTCTCCATGGATGAGACATCTATTGGTGCAAGCCAGCTCTGATTACAGGTACTTTTTTCTTTCACCAACTCTGAGAGGTACAGGCTTAATCACAACGGTTGACTGGGGAATTTTTGTTCTCACTTTGACATCTTTCCTTGATTCCTCAGTTCAAATAAATCTTTTTCCTCCAGCCTCATGCCCCTGTGAGCATCCTTCCTGTTGATGTTACCCTGTGCTCAAAACAGCCTTGTAAGCACTTTGTTACAGGATGGAGGTTAGAGAAAGACCAAAGTGATTTTGATGAGAAATATCTGCAGTTACATAGCCTCAGGCTGCATCCTTGACAGATCTAAGACCTCATTAGCACAGTACTGCATTTATTTATGGAATTTGTAATACACTTTGGGATAAAAGTGCTATATAAATGAAATATTGCAAGGAATTATTAAAGTTTAGGATGATGCAAAAATCAGGACTTCCAGTGGTTTTTTGACTTCATCCCTCATCCCATTCTCTGTATCACTGCACTCCGTAACAATTGAGGGGTGGGGAGAATAATGAAAGATGTTTAAAGGGCACCAAGGGGAGCAGTTACATCAATTCAGTTCTTGGAAGAAAAATAGTGAAAGCCTCTTCTCTTTCAAACGGGAATAAGAATAGCAGAAAGATGATTGGAATGTTTTATAAGGCTTGAGGAATGCAGTGTTTGTACTGATGTAACCAGTGATGGAGGTGGACACAACTTCTATGAAAATTTGTCCTCCAGAGCCCAATGTTGTGAAAAAGGCCAATATGGTACCAGTTGGATCAGCATAGTTAGTTTGGTGCATCGAGAAGGGCCAGCGTTCTATAAACGTGTACAACAAGCCATTCAGGCCACTCATTATACCCATTTTGATGGTGCAGTGTGCTTTAAATACACCAGCACTATGGAACCTGTATAGCCCCTAGTGTGGGTGCAATTATGGTGCTGTAATTACACAATTTCTGCTGTTTGCGTAGAGCTCCAGTGATGAAACATAAGACCTCAGGCTATAGGCATATGACAAAAAGTATATGGCAAAAAGACAAACTCTTCCACATCCAGCTGTGCTGGTGAGAGGTGACACAAACCAGCCCATCGTGTTTCCTCCTCCACTTTGGGTGAGTCCACTGGTGGGTGGCCAAGCTGCTTGTGTGAGCCCTCCCAATCCACTGCAGGTAAAATCAGAAGGATTCGTTATGTTAAAGTGATTTACTAGGGAGTCCAAAGTATTTTTTCCCTATCTGAAGACATCTTTTCTTACTGAAGACCAGTATTTGAGAGGAAATTCTCACCAACATGTTACAGAGTCGTAACGCTGTTGTATTTCTTGTGTGCGTCTTAGTTGTTTCACAATATTCAAGAAACCTCAGTCAAGAAACCTCTTGGTGCTCTTGACTCCCAGGCTGCAATGCAGCAGGAATAGCAGAGACCATCATGGACGAGGTTTTGGGAAATATTATGGTCTCAAAAACCTAGTGAAGTTGACAAGTGCTAGTAAGATGCACTTAAGATCCATACAGTTCTCATTACTAAGGGCTTCACCAAGTTCAGACCTTTGTTTTCAGAACCCCTCTTTAAAAGCAGCGTGGTACTCACTTGACAGGTTAAAAAGTGACGTTATGTGACCTCTCCAGTGAAACAGGATGTTTCTATACTGGTAAACAAATAAGGTCAAGGCAGGGGCACTTTCCAGCGATCATCCACATTGTCAGCATGAAGTGCTTTCAGAGACTATTTGGTGACACAAGGGGAACTGCAGGGACAGATCTGGGATAAACCAAAATGAATCACAGAATCACAGAATGGTTGGGGTTGGAAGAGACCTCCGGAGATCATCCAGTCCAACCCACCTGCTAAAGCAGGTTCACCTAAAGCAGATAAATGAAGGAGAACAGCAAAGAAGATGACATTCACTACAGCAAAGGACACATTTGCTACAGTGCTGGACAATAGAGTGGAAAGAGAGGAGAATTGAGCTTCCATGAGTGAAGGGAAGGACAACCCTGGTCCTTCCCAGACGCACCAGCTTGTTGCGCGTGTGTTGCCTCTTTGAAAGCACTGACCAAGCTCACCGCGAGGATATGTTCTGTGTTTCAGGATTATGGGCACAAGTGCATGACTGCAATAAAAGCTTGAAACACCCCCACACTTATCTGCGTATCTAAATGTTTACGCTTCTCGCTCTGATGTAAGCAACATGTCACCAAGCACCTTGTTGATGTTCCTGCTGGGTCAGCTGCTCGCGTTGTGCAACCCGCAGCTCTCCGGCCACTGAGGCTGCAACGGGTGATCTGCAGAGGTGAAGGTGTAACCAAGGTCCAAGCACAACCATCAGATGACATAAACGGCACCATTTCAGAGCAATCTTGGCGCCACTTCCTGCGGCTGTGTTTTCCGGCCACAACCTTAAAATAGAAAGCAGACATCTTCTTGTGACCGAGAAAAGAGACTGTAAATTTGAAGGCTGGGGGGAGGGAATTGACCCACTTCAAAAGAAAAATACAGCTCACCGGAACTGATGCTGCCCTAGAGATGAAGCAGTTTGCAAATGCGGATTGTGCTGGCAAAGCTCCTGCTTGTCTTGTTGCTGCTAAGAATGATAGAAAACTCAGAGAAACTCTCCTACTGTGGGTTTCTGGCTGTGCCCTGCATTCAGAAGCAACACCTCCCTAGCAGCCACCTGGAAAGATGCTCCTTGCTTGGTCCCATCTCCTATGAATGCAAGAGCTGAGTTCAGCACTGGGGTTTTCAGCTGCCTGTGGCATTTATTCACCTCTCCTTGACATGCACTTTAGCTGGCATGCTGTGGTACCACTGATACGTGAACCAAGAGGTCCTGAGTCCTGGAGACAAGGCAAACCCTCCTCACCACCTCTCCTTCCCGCTGGAGAAACCTCAACAGTGCTCAGTCCTTCTCCTGAGCATTTCAATAGGGACATTTTTCTCCTAACGCTGGTGTGAGGGCTGGCTATGGGAGTAGAAGGAGCAGGCAGCTTCATGCCACGGCCTACTTCTCTCCTTTTTCGTCCCGTTGTGGAAACAACCTGGCTTTGGCTTATATGTGGCAAAAGCCCAGAGAACATTTGACCCTAAATCCACCAAAAGTTTTGGCCAAGAAACTTGCACTGAACCAGGTATCCTGTTAAAAAAGGGGTGCAGAAACACTGAGCATCTCCATACTACCACATGGCCATGTGGTTGGGATCCAAGCAACAACATTTCCTAGGGATTAGTGGAAAATTCAGAAAAGGCATCACTGGTCCTCTCAGGCCACCTGCGAAATGCATCCTAAAATGACGATAACGAGTGACATCCCAAGTTAAACGATCTGTGGTTCTCAGGGATTTACTTGTGCACAGAGCACGGCTCAGAATGAAATATGCCCAGAAGACGCAGGTGGTCAGAGGCCAAAGCCATGGCTGCAGTAGAACATCTTGCTGTCATCCAACGCCCCCACAATCCCATCCCTTCTCTGCACAGTGTAGGTATAAAGGATGTTGTCCAAAGCCACAGGGCAGAGATATATAGGATCACTGAGGAGACAACATATAGAAGTTCTGGCACTGGCCCTGCACCACTGCATCCCCTCATTGCAGTGAGGAAACCTGGCACCAAGCCTTTGTGCTGCTCCTGGTTGTGATGTATGTCACAGGGTTTTCCAGAAGCAAAGAGATGAAGATTCATCCCTTGGCCACGGCCATTCAATATCACTAGCAGAGCTGTGCAGAGAGCTGTTTGTCAACCTTTTGCCTTTCTGTGGCATTCCTGACCACAAAAGCCTAAATACAGGCTTCACTCCAGGGCTACAAAGCCGGGTGAATCCTTCCCAGCACAAGAGCAGTCTCCAGTAAAGCCATAGAATCATAAAAATCACAGAATAGTTTGGGTTGAAGGGACCTTCCAAGCTCATCCAGTGCCCCCCCTGCCATGAGCAGGGACATCTTCACCAGCTCAGGTTGCTCAGAGCCCCGTCCAGCCTGGCCTGGGATGTCTCCAGGGATGGTTCATCCACCACCTCTCTGGCCAACCTGGGCCAGGCTCTCACCACCCTCAGGGCCAACAATTCCTTCCTCATGTCCAGCCTGAATCTCCCCTGCTTTAGTTTAAAACCATCACCCCTTGTCCTATTACAACAAGCTCTGCTATAAAGTCTGTACCCATCTTTCCTATAGGCTGCTTTTAAGAACCGAGTCTGACAGGCTAGATGATTTCCAGACTCAAAAATGCTGAGGACAATTGTTTTTTGCCTACCAGCAATAAATACCTCCAAGCCATGATACTCTGGACATGAGCTACAAGCTGTGGTCAATGAACATGTTTCAGAGAACCCATTCTCCTGTTTTTTTCCCCTTCATAGCCTGCTTAGAAGTGATAACTTTGGTTTTGCTGAGGGTGTGAAGGGAGCAAGGCCACACACACACTAACCAGGAAGGCACATGCAGCTCCTGTTTAGGCTGGAGTTTGATATAGTTCCCTTCCTTCACATACACTATTAATAAATTGCTTTGATCTCACAGGTAGGCTTTTGCAGACCATGGTAACAGAGCAAAGACAAATGACAGTTGTTCTTCATTTAGAGTACAAATAACTGGACATTTTCAACATACTTCAGATCTATGCCATCACTAGATTTCTCTTGCGCTGCTTTTGCTCAAGAGAGCAATAGAAAGACCAAGGGGAGCTTCTGAATTTCCTCCTAAGCAAAAACATTGCTGTTTGTTTTTACTCACACTCAGAGATGAAACTTGGCAGCCCTCAGGAAAGTGAAGACCATCTCTCCCAGGTCATTAAGAGGAATGGATTAGATCTGCAGAGACGAATGTGCTTCCTAGGAGCTGTACCGCAGCTGATACAGAGGGAAAACGAGCTTATTTCAGCTCACCAGCACCTCCAGAGCATCTCAGGTTTTTCTAATCAGTGTGTTGCAGTCTGGGTGTTAATGAGGTCCCACCTCAGTCAGGGCAATGTCAGTAATCATGGGGATGTAATTGCATTCCTGGCCACTTTATATTTTGCTTGAAAGAGGAAAAAATACGGCAAGCAGATGCAAATGGAAACACAGATCTCTAAGAAGTCATTTACATGGCACAAAGGTCACAATTTGCAGTCAGAGGACAGCAATTGAGCTATTTTTAAAAGACTGCTGGCAGAAAAAAATAATATATATAGATATAAAAGATAAGCACAAGGATGATTCATAAACATGAGAAAATTCCTAACAAGACTTAAGAACTGAATCTGTTCAGTCAACAGAAGGAAAAGTTACAGGAGACCTGACCGAGATGTGCGAATGTCTCGTGGGGAGGTAACCCCAGGTACTGGTGGGCTCATTAGCAGGATAAAAATTTAAGACTGGAAACTAAAGTTAGACAAATTTAATCTGGAGATCAGAAACACATGGAGGGAATGGAGCTGGGCTTAGTGAAATGGCAGATTCTTCCTTTCTGACAGCTGGAGATGCAGACAGACAACTACTACACGAATATGCACAGATTAGGGGTTAGATTTAAGCACAAGTAAGAAGGTTAAAAAGCAACAAACTGCTTCATACAGTCCAGATGTTGCACCGGTACCTCCACTGCACCAGAGCTGCCTTCAGCTCGTGGAAGAGCCACCAAAGCATTGGGATCAAACTTTCCTGAAATATTGAGATTCTTTTCATGGTTGCTGGGTTATAAACACATTTCTGTGTTTACGTCAGGAATAACCTGGTGAACTGCTCCACCATCCATTTATATCCTTCACTGCGTATTCAGCATTCTTTGCATAGTCCCCCTGCCACGGGAGGCTTCTGCCTATCCAAATATTTATGTGGGTGTCACCACTAGAGCATCTGAGCATTGACTTTTCTTTAAACAACCTACCCTTAGGTGAAGCAGCTTTGTTCCTGGTCATGAAGAACATCTACAGCAAGATGCAAACTGGGCTAGAACAGCATTGCTCATGCTATAACAGCATAAAATTGTCTTTTTAACGACTCCAGGTAGCCTGCATTGCTATTTTATTCCTTTCAAGAGAAACCAGGTCAATTGTGTTTCATGCTGCAGAGGTTGCTTACAAAATATAAATTAAAAAAAAAAAAAATTAAAAAATAAAAGAAAGTTGATGGTGAATGTACTTAGTGCACCAGTGCTGCACCTGACTGCACCATTTCCTTACGTCCTTTCCCTGGAGAAAAACACTGTAAACTGGCCCCAGTATTCAAGATGTGAACAAATCCCAATTAACCCAGTGGCAACTGGTAAAACCTGGGTTTTCTCCTGCAATCAGAGCAGCACGGGGACAGTATTAATCACTGACATGTGCCGGCAGCACCATTTCTGCCCACCGACCCATGAAGGCTTGTAGAAGTAATCAGGAAAATGGGGTGATGGCCACGGCTTGGTGTCACCTTCAAGGTTGGCTAACACGGGCACTATTAAATCACTGCTGAGATAAATATTTATTTCAGGTTCTCAAAGGCTGCAGAGCACGCGAATGTGCACACTCACACACGTACCAGTGCAATCCTGACTCTGCCTATAGTAGGTCTCTTAAAGGCATCCATCCGCCCTTTCTTTGGGGAAATTCAATCAAACTGTGTCAAAACCAAAATAATGATGGACTTGAGATCTCCTGAGTGCCCGGTGTAGTTTGGTGTGACCTCTGTTGCTCTTGCTGCTCTCCGAATTGTTTTCATAACTCCATGAGAGAAAGACCCAGCTTGGCCCAAGAAAAAAAGTCCGTGTCGCTGAAAACCAAGAGCCAGGTTTGATACAAGAGGCCTTGCAATTACGTGATGCCCTGAGAGAGCAAGTTAAATGAAATATGGGCAGTTCCTGGGTTCAAAATCGCCAAAATCAGCAGTTTCTCCAGTCTGGGCATCCAGAGTCTGTCACTACTGTTTTCAACACCTCATCCTCAGGCAATATTTTTTCACAGAATCACACGGTTGGGGTTGAAGGGACCTCTGGAGATCATCCAGTCCAACCCAGCTGATAAAGCAGGGTCACCAGAGCAGATCACACAGGAAGGTGTCCAGGGGGGTTTGAATGTCTGCAGAGAAGGAGACTCCACAACCTCTCTGGGCAGCCTGGGCCAGGCTCTGGCACCTCAAAGGAAAGAAGTTTCTCCTCATATTCAGATGGAACCTCCTGTGTTTCAGTCTGTGCCCGTTGCCCCTCATCCTGTCATTGGGCACCACTGAACAGAGTCTGGTCCATCGTCTTGACACCAGCCCTGAGATATTTATAAACACTGATGAGATCCCCTCTCAGCTTCTCTTCTCCAGCTGAACAGCCCCAGCTCTCTCAGCCTCTCTTCATCAGAAAGATGCTCTAGGCCTCTTATCATCTGCTGCTCCTCAGCGTTTCTGCACAGAAACCATCCTCTGGCAGGCATGAGGAGAGCCATGCCTGGCTGATGGGCAGCTCGGATTTGCTCTTTTGCGAGGTAATAAAACACTGTCTCTCTCCTCACCATGCGCAGCAGCTAATTAGAGCATCTCCCCTCCAGAGATCACCCAGGCTTAAACATTTCCCTGGATTAAAGACAAAAAAGTTGCTCAGTACTGACAGGCACAATAAAAAGAGACGCTGACAGGTCTCACAGGGCCAAAAACCACTGGCAAAGTAAGGAAGAAGTCAGGCTGTGTGGTATGTTAAGGTTGTCTTGTCCCTTGAAGAGTGAAACACAGGAGGCAGCTTGCTTTGCTACAGCTGAGCCTCATCCCAGGCCTCCAAAGAGGGAAACCGTTCATCCTCAAGAGCCCAACTCCATTACACATGAAAAAAAAAAAAATCGTGTCCTGCTCCACTGTCCTCTGGTCCCAGTAAGATGTCATGATCTCAGAGATGCTGGAAGGGGAATGGAACGAGACAGTCATGATGAGGAATCAGGGCTCCTAGGCTGGGGCACAGCGGCAGGGTAGAGGAATTGGGGGCACAAGGGTAATACCCTGAAGCTAAATGTGACTCAGACCACCTCTTTTCTGTAGCCCGTGTTGCTCAGGGTGTTTCCAATGCCATCTCCCTGGTTAAAGGGGAGTAAAGACAGACTGGGGAGATTTGGTCTACCACTAGGCAGCTAAAAGGACCAGCCCAATGAAGCTGTTGATTCCCTTTCCACTTCTGCTCAAACCTGTGGCTGTAGCTCCTCACCTGTGCCTCAGTTTCCCCTGTTTGAAACTCATGGTGTGGATAATGAATGTAGAAAGGTCCTAATGGAAGTGCAACATGGTAGTGTGTGCTGTTAGCACTGGGGTCAATACCTTCCCATCACAATTCCGCTCTGTTCAGGATCCCCAGCTGATGATGCATCATGCTTGCTAATGCAGAGGATCTGTTACATTTGCTTTGTCCTAACACCCAGTTTCACAGTTCTAGTTGCCTTTTCAGAAGGACTTCAAATTACAAGTCCCTGTGCTTCACAAGCAGGGAAGGAGCAGGTTTTCCCCTCTTCAGTCCTGTCTGACAGGGGTATTTGCCCCTCACTTGTTAGGAATGCAGAATTAAAACAAGCAACACATTTACCTTTGTCAAAAACCAGCCTGATTCTCCCGTCACTTCAGAGCAAAGAGAAGGGAAAGCACAGGCACCCTCACACCTTTTATATTTGCGTTGTACAAACATAACTGATAGTGAAAATATGAGGGCAATCCATTGTCTTCTGTTTGATAATGGTATATACACTTCTGTCACCCCAGGGCTCATTATTTTTGAGCTCAGCTCTGCAGTAGTAAAGCATAAATTCACACTCCCGTTAGCAAAAGTTGCACAGGGCTGGCGGAGCCCCTGGTGTAACTAAAGCTAGTTTATAGGCATTTTCAGTTTTTAGCTACCTGCAAAACTCCCCAAGAGGCTGCTAGGGACAGTGGGGAGGTTTTGGAGTTCAGCATAGCCCTAACAGCCAGGCTTGGGGATCAGAAACAGGTGTTGTGATGCGTGAGCAATGATTTTATCTGGCAGCTCCTGCTCTCCCCAGTGACAAAGGGGTCCTTGAACCACCTTTGAGAGTCTTCGTCTACCCGCGGCTAAGCCAGCCTTATGCATAAAGTCCAGCTGAGCACACAGTTTTTGATCACAGGAGGTTCTCTCGAAGCTCTGTCCCAAACTCACAGCACAAAGCAAGGAGGAGAATTCAGCCTCAGGGCTGAGGATCAGCTGATTTTTCTCCCAGCTGGGCTCCTGTGCTCTGGAGATGTGGATCACAGTCTTTCCTCAAAGCGACACGGTGCCTCAGGCCAAAAAGCAACTCCTGGCAGAAGGACCTTCTGGGAAGCAGGAGAGAGGTGGTGCTGGCTCTGCCACTGCTATGGTCACCTTTTCCTCATGACTTGCCTTCCCTCCGGTTGTGTTTAGCTGCCTTTGATGTTAGAGTGAAGGACAGGTACAAGACTCGATGATGCTCATTGCCCTGAGCCATGGAGACTGAAACAAGATGGGAAAGGACATCAGGAAGCCACTTGCCCACCTTCTGCATCAAGGCTTTGTTAGTTATACCTAGACCGTCCTGATAATGTGTTTGTAACCAGGGATGGAAGCCCTTCCCCCAAATCCCTTCACGTTTTGAACTTCCCTCACCATCAGGGAGCTTTTCCTAACATCTAACTAAAACTCCCCTTCTGTACCATAAACCTACGATTTCTGTCCTTTCCCCTTTGAATATGGAAAAGAGTTTATCCCCTTCACCTATAGCTCTCTATTACCTTCTTGAAGACAATAATAACCCCTCCGCTCTCTCACCCAATGCTGAACAAGTCCATTTCTTCTGTATGGCCATAGGTCATACAGCGCTTTGACAGTCATATTTCCACCAGATTTCCAAAACTGCCCTTCAACTTATTTGGCCTCATTCACAGGACTTTTGCTTGCCTCTCCCGTTCCCTAAATATCTGTTCTTTGGCCGGTCTGACCTTGTGAATCCTCAGGATGCACAATGCCCTTCTCCAAGGACATGCAGTAGGAGAATAAAGACAGGCGTCTTTCAGAGGTTTCAGACACCGAATACTTTTTGCTTCAGCTATGACAAGCAGCATCACCGAAAAAGTTAATTTCACAAATCTGGGAGAATCTGGAAGTACTTCAGCCATCCTTATAGTTCAAACGTACAGAGCTCAGGGATGCGAAGGGAACGATTTACTGCCAGGTTAGCCAGTTTTACATGAGATACCCCTCAAATCAAGGACTTGTCAGCTGTTCGGATATGGTCTCTTTGTCTCCTCTGAGTGGAACTTCTAGAGCTGCACCCACACTAGTGAATTAAACAGAAAGTTTCCAATCACTGAAACTTATCTATACCTTCGATGGAAACAAGTACCCCAGCAGGGATTTGGCCATGGCCAGACAGTTCCCAGCCGCAGTTTAAGACTGATCCTAAAGTACAGAATATATAAGCAATACTTTATAGGCAACCAATTTTGTTTTCCTCAAGGCCAGCTCTCTCAGTCTGCATCCACGCTACAGAGCAACCGGTCTTTTCTGTGGCCCAAAAATATGATTATTATTATTAATTTAGTTCGTTTTTTTTTCAGTTCAGTTCATATAAAGTAAAGCAGTGGGCTGTGCTGCAGCCCAGCAGAGTGGAGTTTGCATGACTTGAAGGCGAGGGGTTGAGGTGCATGCCCTGGGGTGGGATGCAAGGATGTGAAAGGATGTTGGAAGGTCTAAGTTCGCTCAGGTGGCACCATAAGACACTGCAGGGACAGAGGACTATGGTGGGAAATTGCGAGAGCAAAATAATGGACTTCACGACAGACCAATATGATCAAAGATGAAGACCCTTTGTTACATCAGCCAAGGATTTGTATACGCATCTATTTCTGTCTACATAGCACACTGTTAAGTGATAGGATAGACAGTCTGTCAGTCAGATGTTCACACATATAACTACTTTTCTAATTGGTTCTTACTCCTAAATCACACATCTCTCTATATAGTAACTGTTTACGTTCTTCCAGATAACTGCTTCTTGCTAGTCTCTGCTATTATGCTTCCTCAAGCAACTTTGCTGTTTACGTCATGTCCTTAGAGCAGGGCCAGATCAGCAAGGCCCGGTGGATAGTCCATGAGGCTGTTCTAAAATCCTTGTTTGGTCAAGTATATTGCTACAGGAAATAGCCACTGCGGTGAATTATTCCCAAAATCTTGTCTTGGTCTTGGAAAGGCCTAGGTGGAGGTGCGCAAGCCACAGCCCGAGAGTGAGCAAGCAGTTAAGAAGCGAGGACAACACAGCCTCTAGCACTTGACCTCAACCTTTTGCAGTGTAGAAGAAACTGGTGCAGCCTCACCTGGAGCGTTGTGTGCAGTTTTGGGCGCCACAGTATAAAAAGGATGTAAAGGTACTGGAGGGTGTCCGGATGAGGGTCATAAAGTTGGTGAGGGGTTTGGAGGGGAAGCCGGATGAGGAGCGGCTGAAGTCACTGGGTTTGTTCAGCCTGGAGAAGAGGAGACTGAGGGGAGAGCTCATGGGGCTACAGGTTCTTCACACGAGGGGCAGGAGTGGCAGGCACCAAACTCTTCTCTTTAGTGATCAACGACAGAACCCGAGGGAATGGCGGGAAGATGTGCCAGGGGAGGTTTAGGTTGGACAATAGGAAAAGGTTCTTCACCCAGAGGTGCTGGACACTGGAACAGGCTCCCCAGGGAGGTGTAGGCCCCAACCTGACAGTGTTCAAGAAGAGACTGGACAACGTCCTCAGACACACGGGGTGACCTGTGGGGTGTCCTGTGCAGGGACAGGAGTTGGACTCCATGATCCTTGTGGGTCCCTTCCAACTCTGGACATTCTATGATTCTATGAATCATTTTGCTTACCACAACGGAAAGTTTTCCCAGACCAACTCAGCTCATTATTTCCTTTTAACACAGCAGCCTCCCTCCTGGGTTCCCACCCACACCCACAGTACACGCACACTTGCACAAGCCTCTTGCACACTCAGCCACCCACACACCAGCTTCAGCAAGCAACAGGCAAACACACCCGAACAAATACGTGCCCAAGCACACCCACGGTCCACCCGAGAAATGAGAAGTTGCTGAGTTCACCTCTTTTCCCAGCTTCCCCGTTTGATCAGATCACTCTCATTTATCTTCCACCGCCGAGGCCCCAAACATTAGCACATATAATTGCGGCATTTCTGAATCAATGTGGTTTTATCGATTTCTAAAGAGTCACTCTGGATTTACGCTGGTCAAACGGATCGGAACCAGTTGGCAGTTTTGTTAAATGTTCTCCTCTTAAATCAATACTTAATAGATGAGACGGATACCTGAGAATGAACACAATTTCTCAGGAATGGAAGATACTTCATTACAACCTGACTGCCTGCTTTGTTTCCTACAGCCAATTTGCAGTCTTTTAAAATGATAATAGATAAATCAAAACAAAACAAATATGCCGCATGAAAAATAATGCGATAGTGCTCTTGGCAAAACTCCCTTTGGAAAGATAAATGGGTCTCATCGCTACTTTTAAAGGATTCATCCAAGTTCTAGAGGCAGAAGTTGTAATTCAAATGAAAATTCAGCTTGTTCAAGGGAGACAAGGCCCTGAACAACAAGCTCTAGGTGGTCTCGCTTGAGCAGGAGAGGTTGGACCAGAGGTCCCTTCCACCCCCAACCATCCTGTGACTCTCTGACATCTCCTAGTCCAAACTGAAGCTTTACCCCTTTCATGATTTCTGTTTGGGACAATTGATGGCATAAGGAGTCACCCCACTGTCACATGGTCCTTCAATTCAAACCAGGCTGCAGCTGCCTCAAGTGACTTATGAAACAGTAAATTGATGCTGGTAAAACAAACCCAAAGGTAGGGCCCACAAGTATCATTAAGAAATAGCTAAAAAAATAATTTTACTTACAGAGGACAAACCACGACTGGGCTAGACTGGCTTTAGACCGTGACGACAGATCACACTAAAAAACTTGGTATAAAATAGGAAACCAGTTGAATGACACAGCCCCACTTGGCAGATCCCAGAGGACCTGGGCAGCATTAACCCCATCAGCTGCGTGGGTGCCTAGTGACGTCTTTGGGGTGTTTGTGAGAAAATCTTGTATTTTCAAGAAGATGCATTTTTGCACTCAGTGTTTTGAGAAAAGGGTGAACCACTGATTGAATTCCTTCTGCTCCAGATGTTCTCCACATGCAAAGTGCCAGTTACAACACTAGCCATCAACTGGGATTGATGTACCTTTACAAGCCTGAGAAAGAATGTTTTGTTTTGTAAATTGTTGATATTTCCTTTAATAATAACTGTTTGAGCTTCTTTATCTGTTGACTCACGGATTGTTTCATCAGTGTTGGCCTCATCTTTAAATAACTACTTTTCTGAATTCAAAGCCAAACATTGCCAGAGTTATGCAGACAAACAGCATATGGAGATGAGGCCAACACAAGGGCTCTGAAGGATGTGGGATTTTTCACATTGTTGCTGTGGTCGTGAGGACATTTGGGCAGAAAAGACACTGTTCAGAGCTTTGAGTCCAGAACAACATGTGAAATCACTTTTAATGTTCCTATACAAAACTCTGGAGGAAATCAAACTTCTACAAGACACTTAGTGCCACACACCTGTGAGAAAAATGGGCATTTTTACTATCACCGTGCAGGCTTAGCTGGTTTATATTATCACTGTAATATGAACTAGACAATGCAGCTGGGTTTGGCTCAGCATGGTATCTTGTCCTTCCACCTACACCTGTTATGAGCATCTTCACTCACAAGAGCGTTTCACAGTTGGCTTTGCAGCGGCTCAGCTTGGCATGGGGACAGTGAGCTTGGCTTTGGTTAGAGGAAATGTTCCAGGAGATGGTGGGGCTAAAACCAGGAGTTATTCTGGGAAATTCACACAAGTTTTGGCTGCGGTCCTAAAGGAAGAAGGAAACACAGGGCGGTAGATTCAGTAAAGAAAGGAGCAAAGTTTCACAACACAGAGGTCAGCTTTAAATAGAGCAACGGTTGGGTTTTCCTGGCTGAAGCACAAATAACTAGGATCCTGTCATTGGGCACCACTGAAAAGAGTCTGGTCCATCCTCTTGAGGCCCAACCATGAGATATTTATAACATAAATAATAGATCCCTAAAAGTGTCATAATCCTCCAAGACATGAGATGAAGCCATTGGAGTCCTTCGCTGGGGACAACACGATGCAGTCTGTCTTCTCCGAGCGTGCTGTCTCTCAGCAATGAGAAGTGTTGGTGTTGCTTTTGAACGACTTTTGTGCTGAGCTGCTGCTGATGGGGAAGTCTCAATATAGAGACTTCATCTGTCACATTCCATTGCAAAACTGGCCCTGTTCTTCTGGATTTCTCACTTACTGCAGGTGTAAATCCCAGCAGCCCCGTCACTGTAAGTATGTGTCACCGGTTTATGCCAGCTGAGAATCCAGCCCTTTATTTTTAATTTAGATGCATGAAAACAGGAGGTGACCTGTGCCACAACAGTTATAGACGTGAAAGTTTAACAGAGGGTGCTGGAAAAAACAACCAGACTTAAAGAGAGAAGTTTTTCAAGTAAACATGACTTCAGATTGGCTCCAGCTCAACAGAAAGACAGAGGCGAATTAACTTCCCCCAATAAAATCACATGCCCAGCTACTGCCAAGATGTGAATGAGACTGGAGATATTCTCTTGGCTAGAAAGAGCAAGTTTATGTTGGCCATGTAAGGCTGGCAAGGTGGTGGACCTGTGAAATATGAACACACACAACCACACAACCATATCTACTTGTGGAGATGTATCTCTGTACCTTTACACACCTGCACAGTCCATGGATGTCCCTCCATACCCCACAGACGTCTGCTAAATGCATTCCAGATACAGACCATCTGCTAATAAAGCAGCCATCCAAGCAGAGAAGATGAACATGTACCTTCAAATTGCTGACGTGAATGGCCACAGGAATATTTATAGAAGACTTAAATATGCGAAAACAACCCAAAAAACCCAACAGACTGAGCATCTTTAGGAATAAGTACAAAGTCTTTCACTGTTGGAGCTGTTACTGTCATCGGTGTCCTGGGATTACATGAACCATACAGAGCACAATTGCCACAAACCAAATGAAGAATGAAGAATAAAGTTGAAAAATCCCCTCAAATGATTTAAATCGGTCTAGGTAAAATATCATGCAGGAGAAAAATCTTTTTTTGCCACAGGAATGGAGTGGACATCATAGCAAACTGATTCCTGCTGTGGTTTCTGCGAGCCCAGGGATCGACCACATCACTGGACACCCGCAGTGTTCGAAACAACACCAGAAACCCTGCCTGAGGGTTGCAAAGGGCTTTGAGGACACAGCGACCACGTGGAGTTTGAAATGTCCCTTCCGTCCCATTCAGAGGTGGAGCAGCCGTTTCACCTCACCCAGCTGAGATGGTTCCTTTCCTCATCCCCTGTCCTGGGACAGAAGATCTGGGATTTCAGTAGGAAACTTCTCTTGGTGATGTCTTTCAAAGGCCAAAGGTTAGAAATGAGATTATTTAGGTTCTGATACGTAGACCTCAACTCACTTGCCTAAGCAAAGGTATCTGATGGCATCTGAGCAGTGTTGGGACATCTGAGATGTCCACGTAAGACAGGAAAACAACCCACAAGACTTAAACCCTGGTGGGCTGGCAGTGTGGGACCAAAGAGGAGACCCTCAAATGCCATTAGACATTGATATTC
Organism: Pampusana beccarii; assembly: GCA_013399365.1. NCBI lineage: Eukaryota > Metazoa > Chordata > Aves > Columbiformes > Columbidae > Pampusana > Pampusana beccarii. The sequence goes on along the minus strand of VWYH01001194.1, from coordinate 530,783 downwards.
AGACAAAGGAATCTCTGTGCCTAAGTTAGGGAAAACAGACACTCAAAGACACAAATTTCCACGGCTCTTTACTGGAACAGCATTAATATTCAGATGTTTATCACTCCACTTATGCCACAAATAATTCCTTTTTAAGCGTCGCTTTTATATGCTTTGTAGAAATCTCTTTGCAGAAGAAAACCAGCAATTAAGTTAAGATCGCTTCAAGTAATTCAAGCCTTTATCAGCCCCGTTCCAGTGTCTGCTTGTCTAGGATGTGTAATATCACACTCCGCATTAATTTTATGAGCCTAATAAGCAATCTTCACACAGACAGCTATTGACTACATTTCTGGATAAAAAGCAATGCACCCACATTGTGAAAGAGCACCTAAGATGCTCGGTGATACAAAGACTATCAAGTAACTTTTATGTTTAAAATATATCTCCCTTAGTTTCAGGGATACACCATCCAGCTCCTTCCTTTCATATGTTAAACAGGACCAAAGAGGGTAAACTCATACCCTTTATTAGACTGCCACTGAAGGAAAAAAAAAAAAAAAAAAAAAGAAAAAAAAGAAAAAAGGAGAAACTTCTCAACATAGAGTTTCTTCTTCAGGCTGAAGTCAAACATAAATGTTGAAGCTAAATATACGATGAGAGGAAACGCTCCAGATCTCAAGTAAGGCTACAGGTTCATTTGCCTTCATGAGACACAAAATGATGGGATGGGGAGGGAGACAGCAGGAACATAATTAATTTCTTTCTTTTCTGCCACTGCCAGGGGGAACGAGATACAGTATGGAGGGGTGGAAAGGTAATACACCATAAAATCAATGTATATTGATTTTCCACATCTAGTAGATTTATATATTTTACTTGGTAAGCTCATATTTCAACTGATTTTATAGGTCTTCTCTGGGGAGGAAGATTGAGTGACAGACAAAAAGGTCATGCCTTGACAAATATTCTCTCATGGGCACCACAGGGTTTCTGCCTCTACTGTTTTGCCCACCTGGCTCATTCTGGCTTTTTTTTTTTTTTAATCTTTATAGAGTCTCTGATAGTACTTGGTGCTCTGAATGAAATTTATCCCATTCTGGTGTGTGCTTGGGCAGGACTGGGTGATTTCGGGCTGTCCCTTACTAGTGCATTTCTCTGGGTGCTGATTTGCTTTTGATTCCTCACCACCACAGGGCTCCTGAGCCTGCACTGGTCCATGGGAACCCCAGAAATGATGCGAGGCTGGAACAGCTCTGCTGTGGGACAGGCTGAGAGAGCTGGGGTGTTCAGCTGGAGAAGAGAAGCTCCGGGGAGACCTAATGCGGCCTTTCAGGGCTTAAAAGAGGCCGATAAGAAAGACGGAGACAGACTTTTGAGCAGGGCCTGTTGTGATAGGACAAGGGGCGATGGTTTTAAACTAAAGGAGGGAGATTCAGGTCAGAGANTCATGGCAGGGGGGGCACTGGATGGGCTTTGAAGGTCCCTTCCAACCCAAACCATTCTGTGATTCTATGGCATCCTTAAAATGAGCAAGCAGGGATGGAGAAGCCATCTGAAGAGTTGTAGGAGATCATTCAGTGAAATCTTCTTTTAGGGCGTGTTCTTCTGTGAGGATAATTCTTTAACGCTTTTCTGCCACAGGTCTGGAATAGTTTCATATGCTAAAACACAGATGCACACATAGATACCTGAGAGTCTAGTGCTGCTGGGTCTTCCTGCTTTGTAACACAGCAAAAGTTTGTCGGATATTCAGGCAACTCGATTTGAAAGTGAGATCTATTACCCCAGGCAAGCGGTTGAGTAAAAGTCCTTTGCAGACCAGAGAAGTGGGTCCCACAAGTTGTCTCTGTGATGAAACGTGGTGGCCTCCACCAATCCTGTGGCCTAAGCAGTACTTCACAGCACTTTGGTGGGTTTAGGGTGGTTGGTGGGTTTGAAGGTGTCAGTGGTATCTGTATGTGTGATGGGGGGGGTTCTGCATGTGGCGATTTGGAGCTGGTTGATTTTCATGCTAATTGTGGGATCCAGAGAGCAGATACTGGGGTACTGGGAGGGAGGAGGACAGGGAGGATCAAAATGGGTCAATGACAACTTTAATAAGAGTGACTGCGAGTAACCAAGAAATGAGAACAATGTGTTTTACTACTGTTATCACTTATTACATCACATTTAAGAAATAAAGTCAAGGTATTTGTTGTGCCCTTTATAGTGCAGTCAAAGGTAAATTCGGCCACCCCAAAGCTATGCTCGTGCTAAAAAGTACCTCCTGCTGCCATCCTGCCTGCCTTTTAACATCCTAAATCAGCTGAATAGGAGGATAACAAATTGCTGGAGCGGGAAAGCAACTGCACACTGAGCAGTTGTTTCATTTGCTTTCTCCAGCTTACGAATCCAACTCTCCCGTGGCACTTTGCCCAGTTCATTTTACTTTAGCAGCTGGTAAATGAATATGTGATCAGGAAACATTTCCAATAAATGCAATTACTTCTCTGCTGGGGAGGCTTGTGGCAAACGCAGCCCAGCAAATTTATATATGAAACAATAAAAAAGCAGAGAAGAAATTAAACAAGGAGGTTTTTCTCGAGAAATTTCGGCTTAACTTGGTTCTCATGGGTTGAAGGAAACAACCATTCAGGTCCTAATCCAGTGGAAATCACGAAACAGCTCTTTTAGCCCCGGACAGAATTTCCTCTGGTGAATCTACACCCTCTGCTGCTGTGATTTATTTTTAGGGGAATAAGTTCTGGTGGAAATCACAGTTATTTTAATGCAGCAGCAACTGGAGGCTCCGCTGAGCCGTGCAGGGTGCTGTACAAACTGCATTTGCTGACACACCGGCTGTGGATTTTGCCCGCTTACTCCGCAATCAGTTGCTCAGAGATTGCAGGCTGCGATCACAAAGCGCCACCTCTCTCCAGGCATATTACATATTTATATGTAATAAAAATGTTCCTGATCTAAGTTCATATAGCTCAAAGGCACCCTGGGAAATCCTTCACTTATGTAAAGAAGAAATGAAGAATAAGAGAAAGGAAGAGAGAGAGAGATGAGATTTCTCTGCTTGGAGATCAGATTATTCCTTTCTGCTGGAATGTGCCTGCAAAAATATTGCTATTCTCCAGAAAAAAAAAAAAACAACAAACAAACAAACCAAACAAAAAAAGCTAAAGTGTTTTTGTTTAGGTTGTTTTTTTTTTTTTTTAATAAATCCTATTCAGGACCACTTAAACACTCCCATAACAATAGGAGTGTTGCATCAAGACTTCAACTTCTCTTTTCCTTGACTGCCCAACTGGAAGAGCAGGGATTGTTTCAAAAACTCAAAATGCTCTGCTTGTTGTTTTTGAGTGAAGTTTCATCAGAACAGCCACATTCCCAATGAAGTTTTCTTCGACAGAGAATAGTCCGATGAAAAAGTTATGCAGATGTTTCATGCAGGAGGAAGAAAGACACATAGAAAGTCAGATATCCATGTATCGTGCACGTGGGCCCCGAGAGTCTCACATTGGTGTCAGATCTATGGGTCTCAAGGGGACATGAGCCTGGATAGAAGATGCTCTAATTCACTTTCTCGAGCTCAGACGTGCTGCCTGTCATGGTGACTGATTTCTGAGACAGAGCCCAAGCACAGCCCTGTGTGACCTGCCCAGAGCCACACGGGGTATCCTTAGAGAGCAGGAACTGAACACGGGTCCTTTCAGCTCCACAACTGGGTCAGAGCCTGTGCACCTCCTTGGCTTGCGGAATTCTCTGTTGAGACCTGAGTTGGTCACTTTAAAATGGGAACCCTTTAAGTCTTCATCTTCTTATTGAGAAAGTCTTCTTTTCTTGAGAACAGGAGGCTGAGGGGAGACCTTATCACTGTCTACAGCTGCCTGAAAGGAGGTTGGAACATGGAGGGGGTTGGTCTCTTCTCCCAAGTAGAAAGTGATAGGACAAGAGGAAACATCCTCAAGTTGCACCAGGGGAGGTTTAGATTGGATATTAGGAAAAAATTCTTCATGGAAGGGTTTGTCAGACACTGGAACAGGCTGCCCAGGGAAATGGTGGGGTCACCATCCTTGGAGGTGTTCAAAAGGCATTTAGACGAGATTCTTAGGGACATGGTTTAGTGCTAGAGTTAGGTTAGGTTATGGTTGGACTCCATGATCTTGAGGGTCTCTTCCAACCCAAATGATTCTATGAAACTGGAAAAACATCATTAAACTGAGTAACATTGTAAGCACGATTCAGTAAGACGAGTCTTGGAAATCTGTCCCCAAATCCAACCTATGTACCTAAAAAAAGTGGCTGAATTCTCAAAGGTGCTCTGAAACCAGTCCTGCTGCTCAGGTTCCTCAGTGTCTATCTCATCACCTGATTCCAGGTCTTTTGTGCTCCTCAAGCCTCATCTTTCCTTCCATCTTCACTACACTTAAGTCCTCAGATCTCTTCTAGTGATGCAAACAGTGTCCAATACTCGCACCAGCCAAAGGCCACATGAGACCTGGCATAATTTCAATTATCTCTGTGACATTTATTGACCTCTCAAATGCTCTCATAAACAGTGCTTATCGACCCTTGGTGTAAGTGTTTTGTACTCCAAAGTCACTGCTACTTCTAAAGCCAGTACCCACAGGCCAATTAAAGTCTTTGGGACTTGTCTGTCTTTCCCGTTTCCCTCTGTTTGTGACCTCATATAATGTCACAGTTTCACAGCTGAGTTCCTTTTTATTGAGCCATTCATGGACATCCAAGCAATTGCTCCCAGGGACTCTAGACAGCTCTTTGGCCTTTTAGTTGTGTATAAATCTCTGCATCCCTCACACTATAGCTCACATTTCTTGTCTCTGTTCCCCCCATGTTCAGTCTTGACTCATAAAATAATGAACTAGGTTTGTATTTCTGCTACTGTAAAGTAACTAGATCTACCAAAATAACAGAACAATTTCATTTGAAGAAATCTCAGGACATCTTTAGTCCAACTCCGCCACCCAAAGCAGCTCCAGTTTCAGTATTTACTAGGATGCCCAGTCCTGTCCAACCCAGTTTTGATTGCCCACGAGGATGGAGATGACACAACTTCTCCGGATCCCTGTTGCAGTGTTTGACCACTCTCACGGTGAACAGTGTTTCCTTAAATATCATTTGAATTTCCCTTCTTGCAACTTCTGTTTGCTGCTCCTCATCCTTTTGCTGGGCATCTCCAACAAGAATATGGCTTTATCTTCTCCATAACCCCTCATTAGTTAGATGAAGACAATAATTACATTCCCCTTAGCAACCCCTTATTCAGCCTGAACAAACCCAGCTTCTCCTCCCACACCATGTGCTCCAGCCCCATAATCATCTTGCCTCAACTGGGCCCATTTTGGTAGGTTGGTATCTTCCTTTACCAGAGCATCCAAAACCGAGCACAGCACTCTAAAAGAAGTCTCACAAATGCCAGCTGGAAGGGAACCATCCCTTCTTTTCATCTGCTGGCTACACTCTTGCTGATACAGGCCAGGATGCTGTTGGCCTTCATCCTTGTGAGGCCTCATTGCTGATGCATGCTCCACTCGTCCACTAAAATAAACAGGTCCTTTTCTGCAGAGCTGCTCTCCAGCCAGCTGGTGTGGAATTCAGGTTTGGAACTCAATATAGAGGTGACCTTGACGTTCTCAAATGTTCAAGATCACAAAGTGGCCTTCGGTTCAATACCACCACAGCACTCAGCTTGCTAGGCTGTACACTACTGCAGATGTACCTGTGTGAACCGAAGTGGAAATAAACCCCTCATCCATCTTCGGTGCTAATGTGATCTATGGCCCTCACAAAAAAAAAAAAAAAATTATATATATAT